>JASTWP010000297.1:0-177861 GCA_030770255.1 Temnothorax ravouxi | reverse complement strand
CTCGTAGGAAATTTCTCCAGTGCGAACACCCGCATCAAGTGGCATTTCATACCACCGATAGCACCGCACATTCGGCTGTTTATGGGAATCAACAGTTAAGCTATTCAAACATAATTTCCGACGAGTTGTTGGCGATTCTCTCTTCACATTTGAGGAGTTAAATACTTTCACAATTGAGATCGAAGGAATTCTAAATTCTCGACCCATTACCGCTCTTTCATCCGATCCGAACGACACGGTAGCATTGACACCCGCTCATTATTTGATTGGCAAGCCACTAACCACCCTACCGGAGGGAGATCTATCTTTTGTTCCAGCTAATCGACTATCTACATGGCAACATATTACGAAAGTCCGGCAAGATTTCTGGCTCGTTGGAATCTCGAATATTTGAACGAGCTTCAAAAACGCCGTAAGTGGACCAAAGATGGGACCGGAGCTGAAAATAGGGACAGTCGTGCTATTAAAAGAAAAAAATCAGCCGTGTTCACAATGGGCACTAGGCAAAATCACCGCATTACACTCAGGTGAGGACGGCGTAACACGAACGGCCACGGTCAAAATCGCAACTGGAAAAGTTAAAAGGGCCGTGAAGCTCTTATGTCCTTTACCGATAGACAAATAATCATGCGAAATATTGTATTGTCATGCGAAAAAGGTAATAAGTATCTTACGATCGTCGTTACATATCAATTAGACATAAGCGTTGATCCACATAGTAGTTGATCGTTACCCTCTCAACGGGGGAGCATGTTGCGTTGCTAATAAGCGAAAGTCGTGCACGACGTAAGCTATAAGATAAATATGTACAAAACAAAGAGTCAGCGACGCAGACTCACACACACATATTTACATAACAAGATGCGGCATAACTTCAAACATCTTCGGTGCCGGTGAAATCGGATATGTGACTTCCGCTGTCTTTGTCTTCTTTCCATCAAATTTAGTCGTCGCGGTTCGACATATGATTTGATTGGTGGACGCAAGCGATTTAGAGAGGGCGGATCTAGAATCCGCCAATCGAGTAATGTTCGTTCTTTTCATTAAAAGAATAGTGGGAATCATGGCTCGCGGCTACCGCGACGAGAGTCAGTTCGCATTAGACGTCTCTGAGGCGTCATCGCGATCCGAGCATAAGCTCGAGGCGTTATCGTGATCCCGAGTCGACATCGAGACATTGTCGCGGCATGTGTGTGTGTCCTACGCGTTGTAACATGCAATAATATACGCAAATCTACTGTATTAATCGAATAATAAACGCGAGCGCAGTACGGTACATCTACTCATAAACGAACTTTGTAAAAATAATACAAATTAAATAAACAGATAAACGAAACCACAGCGTGAATATAAGTAGTGTTGACGCTGAACGCAACAGTTGGCGTGCATATAATGATCTGAAAAATAAACATTATATATATCAAACAGTTAATCATTCTGAAAATTTTGTGGATCCTAATACTAAAGTTTATACACAAAACATTGAGAGATTATGGAGAGAAGTACGCGCTAATCTTCCACGTTTCGGTATACTCAAGAATATCATTATCAATATTATATTGCCTTTTTGTTTAAAAGACTATATACATTTGATGTTTTTTTTTTAATAATGAGCAAATTATATTCAATAAATAATTAAGGTGATGCTGGAGCCGTCTGTATAACCGACAAAATTACCATCTTTTATGTTATCGACTTATATCTGTCCTTGTATAGACGAGGATATAGACAAGGATAGCACCTATATAACATTGCACGCATACATACGCACGATATTCGACATCATACTTTTATATTACGCTTCCAAATCTTGATTTGGGGGGTTTATCGATGTTTTTGTTGTTGTGAAATTTAGGGAACTTGTTTTTGCGTTGTACCAATGGTATATATCTCTTATATAAAACACATTTTGTGACGAGCTGACAGCTCGCCGCAAATTGAGACGCCATATTGGGATAAAAGTAGGTAAGGAAATCTGTACTTCCGTAATTTTTTCTCGTTTTCTATATAAAATCAAAGTTCCCTGAATCATTAATGTATGTACTACAATTCTAGAAAAGTATTTTTAATTCTGTCAATTTAATACGACGCTACGTGACGACAAAGAAATGCCGTAATAATCGGTAAAACATATTAATATCGGACATATTAATATTTTATTTTTAATCACTTTATATATATTTACCAAGTATTCTCTACTTTATTCATTATTAATATATTTATGTTATTTCAATTAAATGGTTAAAATAGCTATCTATATTTTTCAAACTTTTTGGTTAATAACTTTTTAATAAACAACGAGCGACGTGTAAAACCGTTTGAAGGTCATTCAGGAAGATAACCTTGACAACATATGTCAATAAGGTCAAGGTCATCGGGGCTGAGTCCCCATTTGTCAATATTTGCCTTATCTTGGGATACATTTTGCTATGTGGGTAATGATGAGGAAGTAATGTGTAAGTTTCTAATTTTTACTTTTAAGAACACATTTAAATACATTTTTCTTTTTGACTTATTTTTGGCAAAATTAAAAAATAATTAATTATTAGTATTAATTATATATTTCCATAAAAATTTCCATAAAAATTTAAATTTTAATATAATTCTATAAGGGCCGGTGGTTCCAACTTGTTGGTCAGCTAAATAATAGTTAAATCATATGTCCATCTTTGTCTAATTTAATGAATAAACAAAGACATATATATGATTTAACTATTAGGTAATTTACCAACAGGTAAACTTGGAACAACCGGCCCTAAAGGAGATGGCACGAGATGTAAAATGAGTTATGGATTGAGACATAGCTCATTCGAAAGAGGATGTCGAGTACATAAACACTGTAAAGGGATTACAGTGAATGGGCCCTGGTTGCTGAGAAATTTGCATCCAAAGTTGAGCATCCGGCTCACACATACTGTAAGGCAAATTCAGAAATATAGCCTCTAATAGCAGGAAGCGCGGTGGCTGAGCGGACTGAGACGTTGACGTATGCTTTTTGTCCGCGGCTGGCTCGAGTTCGAGTCAACTCGCAATCTATTTTTTTTCTTTAATTATTTCTTATACTTTTAATCAATTTTTGTGTAAACTATTTTTTGGAATAAATTCTAATAATGAAGCAACATTTTATATGTAAAAAATATAATTTTATATGTATCTACGTAATAAAAGAGAATACGAGTTATTATTGTAATAAAAAAGAATAAGAATTGTAGTTTTAAAAAAAAGTGGAAAAATCATTGGAGAATAAACAAAATATATTACATTAGATGTCATATAATTATAAAATAAAATAGTTAATACATCGTCAGTATAATAAATACAATACGTAGTTAATACATAGTCAATACATAGTCAATAAATAATCAGTTATGTAAAATGAAAAAAAATAAATAAATGTAGTCAGTAGATAAAAAGTAAATGTGTATATATGAATAATCAAAATAATAAAAATATAAATAGTTATTAAAAATACATAGAGTAACTTGTAAACATGTCTTGTCAGTTATTTGTTATAAAAATCGAACATTGCTGTACAATGTTGTGGATAAAAATTATTATAAAAGCATTGAAAACATAAATAGGACGTACACCATGAACATTTAATAAAAGAATAATTAGATTTACAAGAACATTTCGTATTATGAATATTAGGAAGAAAACATAACTGATTTACATTATAAAATATTTCCCGTTCATTTGCCAACTTTGACGCATACCATGCAAATTGTATCATATTTTTAAATAATGGAGCAGATAATAAATAATGTTTTAAAGATTGTATTTTTATAGCATCATAACGCGAATTCAATTCTATTTTTTCTCCGCCAACAAAAGTATCTGGACAGTTTTGAATTCGCTTTATGATAATTTTTACTTGTCTATAAAAATAAACATCACAAAGTTGGCAAATGGGAGTGCATTTTGGAGGTATAATTTGCAAAATGTTGGCTTATTTTCATCATTTTAAAAATTTTCATTATACATATGAATGTTTTTTTGACCTCCCCAAGAGTCGACAATTATTAAAATGGATTGTTGCCTACGTAAGGTTTCAAAACTGTTATTAGATATTGTTCATATAAAGATGAAGTTAGTTTTCCTGATTTTGAACAGACAACGATTACATTTTTACACATATTTAATAATTCGTCTACTTTTTGCTTGACACGCACTTCAAATGTTTCACCCGGTTCTTGTAAACATATAAATACTTTATCTAATAATTTTCCAGATTTTGTTAAAGTATATTGAGCCGTGTAGGAATGTGTAACTTTATTTATATCACCTATATAGAGTTCTACTTTCTTTTCTCCTGTATGTGTGTACGTCCTTGAAACATTTGTCCGATATTCGCAACCTGTTTGATCCGTGTTAATAATAAAATCAGATTTGTAGTCCGTTGAAATAGATTAAATTAATTTTTGAAATGATATTGCAGACTCTATCACTTCTTCGGGCGACTTTATTTCTTTTTTGGATAAATATTGAATAACTCGACGATTCGATATTCTGTGAGTGTTCATGAAATTTGTCATCCACCTTGGAGATGCCACAAAACGAAAAGCGCATTCCTCTTCACTTTTTGAGCTATCTTCCTTCCGAAATTGAACTGCAGCAGCCATAGCCCACTGTTGCAATTGTTGCCTTGTAACTAGCTGCTTACATGCACGTGCTTTGGTAAAGCGATCATAAACATTCTTTTTTATTGCATCCATTTTATCCATGAATGTTCCACCTGATAAAATCTCGTTCTTGAAACGTGCAACTTCGCTATTATGTCGTAAATGAGTCTTAAAACGCTGTTGTAAAGTTTTGAAACTCCAGTTTGGATGTTCATTGGCAGTCATTACAATTTTAATTTGATATCGAATGGCACTCTGCACACATTTCTGATTTTTTCTGGTGGCTTATATTCTTCGTCATGTGTTGATGTTGTCGCCTCTTCTACGTTTTCAGGTATTTTGTCCAGAAAGAAATATTCTGTTTCTTCAACAAGTGTACACTTGCCCAACATTTTAATAAAATTTTCAAACAATTTTCCAGCAACTTCTTTCGCACATGTATAAAATTTTCTTAATGGATCAGCGTTAATTAAATTGAATTGTAATAGCATGTCTGCAAAAAAATGTAATATTACATCTCTAATACTGACATTTACACAAATACTGACACAAAGAAACAAAGAAATATTTACCTCGAAAATATGCAATGCTATCAGTTAAATCGTCTTTTGATATATCACATTGTGCTAATAGCTGTATGTGTTCTATCAATGTTGGATCCACAGATGTTTCCATTTTTATATGTTTGCAAATTTTGTGAGAGTGCACGTAGACTTCTTTACTGTTAGAAATTCGTAAGAATTCTAACCATGAAAAGAAACGAAGGGGTCCTCAGACCCTACGAGTCTTTTGTTAGAATTTCTCTGCGCATGCGCAAATAGAAAAAAATACCTGTTCTGGAACTCGAACAATGGCACAAAAGATTCGTGCCGTTATACCGTTACATTCGTTTTATCTGTGTCTATCTTCTCGAATATTCAAAATAATATTATATACAAATAAATACTTCCACTTTTTTTGCTATTTATTCTCAAGATTTTAGAATAAATAATTAATACATAAATTCGTATTCTCTTTTATTACGTACATATAAAATTATATTTTTTACATATAAAATTGCTTCATTATTAGAATTTATTCCAAAAAATAGTTTACACAAAAATTGATTAAAAGTATAAAAATAATTAAAAAAAAAAAAAAAAAAATTAGATTGCGAGTTGACTCTAACTCGAGCCAGCCGCGGACAAAAAGCATACGTCAACGTCTCAGTCCGCTCAGCCACCGCGCTTCATGCTATTAGAGGCTATATTTCTGAACTTGCCTTACAGTGTGAGCCGGATGTTCAACTTTGGATGCAATTTTCTCAGCAACCAGGGCCCATTCACTGTAATCCCTTTACAGCGTTTATGTACTCGACATTCTCTTTCGAAAGAGCTATGTCTCAATCCATAACTCATTTTACACCTCGTGATATCTGTAAGTAACGTACGAAATTTTACGTAATATTATCTATTATGTGTTATACGTTACATTATCTGTTGTGTAAAACAAAAGAGTAATAAATTAATTTTGTTCTTTTAGTTGATTTCATTAATACATTTTTGACCAAACTATTTGCAATTACTATTAGTGCTTGAATAAATAAAATAAATATAATTATACAAAGTATGTTTAAGAGAAAGGAAAAAGGGGAGGGAGAGAGGGAGGGAGAGAGAGATAAATAGATAGATAGATATAATTTATTATGCCCAAGCAATGGCTAAAGGGCAAAGATAAAAGTACAATACTGTAGTTACAAAAGCGTGTGCATGCTCTTTCTCATAAGGCGAGCAACCAATGATCCACACAGCATAAAAACAATTAATAGGATATAGAGTATAACGCAATAAAATATAGCCGATTTCAATAATATACACTGTAAAACTAAGAACTAAGGCGCAGCGCAATTTACAAACTAATAAAAAGGAAGGAAAGCACTAGAAGCCCTATACCAGAAACTAATGTTATCCATTTCACGTGCAAGCAAGTTGATATGTCCACGAAGGGAATTAGCGTTAAATTGAGCAATACGGATCAGAGAAGAATTGCATGTTGAATTATGCCGAACGATCGAAGACAAGGGACGAGCAGGTCGGACCCGTCAGACAAGCTTAGCAAGATCAGTGTCAGAATCAATGCGGATAACTGGTTCACCATCGAAATACCTAACATATATCTGGCCATTCTTTACCCAGACATACTTATATGACTTCTCTTTAGCAATACTCTTTAGCCCGTTGTAATATGCCATAAGTGCACCGCATACGTCTTTTCTTTTGAGTACACCCTTTGTCTGCTTCCTTGAAATAATCGTATCGCGAATGGTGCTCGAGGCCAAGGTAACAATGCCGAGCCCAAGGTAACAATAACCGAGCTGGAAGATGCAGCAACTGTGGAAATCGCTGACAATGCCTTCTTAACAGCTCTGACACCGAGAATATGGCATGACAAGTCCGGAACTTCTAATGTTTCTAACACATTCTTGGCGAGCTCAGATGGAGTAACAGATAACGCCGATGGTAGACCTGATATGATCAACTCATTTCCACCATAAGATCCCTGAAAAGACTGAGCAGATTTCAAGTTATGAATTTCACGAATAAGTTTAGCATTGTTTTGCTCCAATTTAGCAATGCGCTGACTATTCTGAGCGACCGTGTCGGCAAGATAATTTAAGTGACTGAGTTTATCACTTAATTCTTTATTAGTACGTTGCCGACTGTCAATAAAAGCAGAAAGCTTAGCATCTGATTTTTTTATCTGCTCAATCAATCCACGCAAAAGGTCGTTGGTAGAGCCATGTACAGTGTCATGAGTAGTGTCATGCGTAGTGAAATGTGTACGTGCACCAGAGTGTGAGGCACCAACAATGCCAGACGCGATATCACCCTGATCAGAAAAAGAAGACGTACGGCGTTTATTCCTTGGTAACCGGCATATTTAACAGCTGAGATTTGCAACAATCACTAGCAGCCCTCGTGCCTATGTAAGATTTGACACAACTCAGATGAAATAATTAACAGCATTCGGTACAAAAATTATATTTACCGGCAATTGATTTAAAACACCTGGCACACGTACGCAGCATGAGTTATCAACAGTCTCGTTATAGGCCAAAAAGTAAAAGTCACTTGGCACGCCAATCAAGCAAGCAGTACAACTAGATCACAAGAGATGACGCAGAGATCAAAATAAAAGTCAAATCACATCAATCTGCGAGGACAGTGTTATATATAGATCACAAGAGATGTCGCAAAGATCAACCAAAGCAGCTAATCAACAGTCACTAGATAGCACATGCTCAGAAAATAGCATATAGATAGAGAAGATCGGCAACGGTAAGCGCATGCGCAGCATGTGTGACAAGCAACAAAAGACCTGCTAATACCTGCAACAAAATGGCCCGAAGGCAGATTACGGCAGAAAACAGATGAACTTGAATGATACTCACGCACGCACGGACGCACGCACGCACGCACGCACGGACGCACGCACGCACGCACGCACGCACGCACGCACGCACGCACGCACGCAGAGAGAGAGAGAGAGGGAGAGAGAGAGAGAGAGAGAGAATGAATGAATGAATTGGTTTATTTATGCCATAGTCACAGACTTTAGGCAAATAAAGAGTTACAAAAGTATGTGTATAGACAAAAAGAAATAACAACAAAATAATAAACTATAAACTAAGAATAAAACAATACAATTTCGGCAGATGTGTGTTGATAAAACAAAATAATAAACTATAAACTAAGAATAAAACAATACAATTTCGGCAGATGTGTGTTGATAAAATAAGCTGACACTCCACTCTAGGGCAAACCGCGCTCAAGCGAAAGAAGATAGTCGTAAAGTTTTTTCTTGAAAACAGTGACAGACGCTGCTGATACTACGTCGGTAGGTAGTGAGTTCCACAAGTAGACGCCTGCAAGATGGAAGGACTTGTGATATGCTTCAGTTCGGTGGATCGGTACATGGAAAGAATGAGGTATGGCCAGACGTGATGATCGCCTAACTGAGGGGTCAGGACTAGTGAAAATTTCTGAAATGTAGGTAGGAGACATTTTATGAGACACCTTGTACATTTCAAAGCCTAAAAAATAGAGGCGTCGATGCTTGACTGTCAGCCACCCCAGCCGATGCCGGTAGGGCGTGATGTGTTCGTCGCGCCTTAAGTTAAAAACGGAACGAGCCGCACAATTTTAAAGTCTCTGGAGCTTAGTGTTGAGCTCGTCAGTCACATCGTTGTACACAAGGGAGCAGTAATCTAACAAAGGCCAGATCAAAGTGGTTACAAGTTTTGCACGCAGATTTGAGAGGGAATTTTTTTGAAATTTAAGTTTGTGCAGTGTAAAATGTACCCTTTTGGAAATGTGAGAGACATGGCTTGACCAAGATAAATCAGAGCGTATGATGATTCCGAGATTACGTGTCTCAGTAACAAATGGGATGGAAGTACTATTAACCGATATGAGAGATAAGTCACTGAGATTTAAATGCTTGACATGGCTCTTACTTTCAAGAATCAGGACTTTGGATTTACTGAGGTTAAGAGTCAATCCATTACATGCAGCGAACTCTGAAATGACACCCACATCATGAGCGACAAGCTGCAAAGCGACATTCAGCTAGTTAAGAGGAGTCCTGCGGTAAATTTGTGTGTCATCCGCAAATACAATGCGCTCAGTGAACCTGAGGAAGGCGTCAATATCGTTTATGAAAAGAGAGAAAAGGAGAGGACCCAAAACGGATCCCTGCGGAACACCGGATGTGACGGACAGCCAGTCAGAAAACACTCCCTCAAGGTCAACGACAGCCTGAGATCGACCCGTGAGATAAGAAAAGATCAACTTAAGAGCAGAATCTGAAAACCCTAATCGCCTGAGCTTGGTCAACAGTAAAGGATGACTGATTGTATCGAAGGTCTTGCTGAAGTCGAAAAGGACAAGGATAAGCACCTCACTGACGTCAACAGCGCACTTTATGTCGTGGAATAATCGCAGTAAAGCTGACTGGGTGGAATAACGCTTGCGATATCCTGACTGCCGATCATCGAGAATATGATGAGCATCTAGAAAGTCTGAGATCTGGCGATGTAGAATCTTCGCAAACATTTTAGAGAGCTCGCACAAGTTGGCTATGGGCCTAGTGTCAGAGGGGGTAGTTGGAGATTTAACTTTGGATAGCGGGCGAAGTATGGCTCGTTTCCACAGGGGTGGAAAGTGACTAATTTTAAGACAATTATTGAAAAGTGAGGTTAAGAGATTACCAATACGAGACTGGGCTAAGGCAATAGCGTAAAGAGGTAGTTGATCACAACCCAAAGCCAGGGAAACGGAAGATGAGGAAACAAGAGTACGTAGATCGTCATTGGTTATCTGGGAAAAACAGAAAAGTGGTGCATCAGGCACTATGGATAAGATAATATCAGAAAATTGGGATTGAGAGCATGAAGGAAAACAGTTGGAAATAAAGGCATAATGAGCATTGAGAGTATCGCGTGAAAAAAAGTTAAACGGTGAGGATAAGGGCGACTCAACGAGGCCGAGATTAGTAAGCTCACGCCATAACTTGGACGGATCAGAGATTGCGCTTAATCTCGTCATGTTAAAGTGCTTTCTGGCTCGTCTCAAATCGACAGTGAGACTATTCCTATAGTGCCTATAGATCTGAAAATCCAGCACGCTACCAGATCTTCGAGCTATGTTGTATAAACGATTGCGATGCTGAATTCTGCGAGCGAGAACATCGGTAAGCCAAGGCGCAGAAGGACGAGTCACACAAAAGGTGCGGACAGGTGCATGTATGCCCAAGCTGTAAATGAAACCATTGACTAAGGTATCAAGGATGCCGTCCAAGCCGGCCTCATCAAGATCCGCAACGCCAAAGTCCTCTACAAAAGAAGAAGACAACGTTGAGGTGAGAGTTTGAACAAATCTATGCTCGTCAAACTCCTTGAAGTTCCGGCGAATCAACGTACGCCTCGCAATGGACGGAACAGCAAACGAATACGTCAACTCGATAAGGTCATGACCGTTAATGAAGGGTGCATCAGACTTTCGAAACGATAATACCTTGTCCAGACTATCGACAATGAAAACGTCAACATGAGTCGGAAGAAGGAGTGTGATAGGTCGGTTGCAACTCGACTATGTGGAGCGACAATTGTGAGACTATGCCTCTGAGGTGATCAGGTTCATATGATGAGGCGAGGAGGTTGCAGTTTAAATCGCCTGAAATAATGATAGTCTTATAGTTATGCACAACCGAAGATAGAGTGTCAACGTATTTACTGAAGTTTTTTCCTCTCGGTCTGCGATACATCGAAGTAAAAAGGAGAGGCTCGCATGTGTCGCCGCGAACGTCGAGAAGAAGATATTCAGGTTTATTAGAGAAGGACGGAGGCGACGCCGCCAAAACACGCACGCGCAGCGAGTCATGAACATAGCAAGCAATACCTCCTCCCTCCCTGCCCTCCCTGTCAGCGCGTAACAAATAATAACCTGGGATGCGAACTGAGTCGTCGGAAATATGTGAGTGAAGCCAGGTCTCAGAAATCGAAATAATGTGAAAAAAATTTGACGCTATGAAAGCCTGGACCGACTCTAGATGGGCAGGAAGGGAGCAAGCATTGAAACATGCGATCCTGAGGTGACGCAAAGCAGAAGGAACTACATCCGCCGCTACAGGTCAGTGAAGCCGCTCGAGATCAGCCTCAGAGGCTATCGAGATTGGAGGTAGACCATTGTCCTTACGGACAAAAATCTGACCGTCCCTGCTCCATGTGTATTTGTAGGACAGCTGCCTGGCCCTGACTCTCGTCCGACGCAACAAATTATAAGTGTCGGTAGGAAGGAGTTCATTAACGTAAATATGCCCGGAAATGTCACTGAAGAAAACATCGTTGACGGTAAGCCGGCGCCTGCGGCGCATGACCCGCAGAACATAGTCGGAAATTTCACGCGACTTAAGCACGACTATAATCGATCTCGCACGCCTCTCGGAGTCAGCACGAAGATCGGAGGCAGGAGCAGAGGCAGGAGCCACGTCACGCGACGCAGACGCATCCCTCCGCCCCACATCTCGAGTCTCAAGAACGTCAGAAACAAGCTGAGAGACGCCGAGCACGCGAAAAACCTTAGCGACAAGCTCACCAGGCGCATCGGTGAAAATACATGGAATGCCCGAAATAATAATGTCTGACGTTCGAGAGACCCGCAATGCAGCAGACGACGCGCGGTCGGCGCGCTGAGAACCGACCGATTGCGCACCACGGGCCTCCAGCTCCATAATCCGATCACCGTGATCGGCTACGATTTTTAGAACCTCAGGCAGTTGGCTCAACTTCCGCTCGACTTCAGCATTCACCGACTCCTGATGGCTGATGAAGGCAGTGATCTTTCTGTCAGACTCCTCCAACCTGGCAGTGATCCTCCTGTCAGATTCCTCCAGCCTGGCAGTGACCTTCCTGTCAGACTCGTCATGCCTGGCAGCGAGTCTCTTCTCCGATTCGTCGAGTTTCGACAAGATCGTCTGCAGTAGTGCATCGGTGGACTGCAGTTGCGTGCCCGAAGGAGAAGCGATTTTCTCTAGATCGAAAGACTGTGCACACTTGTCGATTTGCGGAGGAAGCGGCAAGTCCTGCGACTCCGCTAAGGCCTTACAGCAATGATCGACGTATTTAGAAAAGGCATAAAGCTTGATACAGCCGGGTAAAACGCTTTGTTGCACTCGCATGCAACGTAAGTAGTTGCAATAGGCCGTTTACACTTATAGCACTGCATAAGTAGTACACCAAGCAAGTCGAAGATCAGACCCTGGTGGAAATAATTTTATAAATTTTCACGCAAAAATTATGCGAAAACTACAATTTCTTATAATATAATTACAACTTTTCACGCTATTTTTACGTAATTTTTACGTCAAAAGTACGCGATTTGGGCCATGTTTGTAATTTTTCATAAATTTACGTAGAAATTTTTATGAATAACTACAACTTTTTGGACTTTTATTTACTACAAAATAAAATATAAAATTTATTTCTCTCGTTGAACATTATTTTATTGCTGAAAATCTTGATTACGTGCAAGCTTAATTAAATAAATTTATATTATACTTAGAAAATTTGCTTACTACCGCTAGATTTGAACCTGAAACCCCTGGCTCTTGAGTCAGTCACCTTCCGCACTGTGCTACAACATTGATTGATGAAGACGTTTCGTATTGTCTACATATGGTACACTTATTGTTAACAAACGTACGGAAGGTGTCAGCTCTTTTTTTTATAATTTTTTTTTTATAATTTCGTCTATATATTTATTTATTTATTCATAGTCTTAAATAAAAATTCAATATTTTTATAAAATTATTTATTTCAAAAATCTTTCATGAGTGTTTTCTTTTTCGCATCAAAATATTTTTTTTATATTCTTTTACTATTTGGACAATAAATTGTTTCTGATCTTCGTATAATATCAGAAATAATATTTTAACAAAAAAACGAAGATCAGAAACAATTTATTAGTTGAATATATATATATATATATATATATTTATATATATATATATATATTCAACTAATAAATTGTTTCTGATCTTCGTTTTTTGTTAAAATATTATATTCTGATATTATACGAAGATCAGAAACAATTTATTGTCCAAATAGTAAAAGAATATAAAAAAAATATTTGATGCGAAAAAGAAAACACTCATGAAAGATTTTTGAAATAAATAATTTTATAAAAATATTGAATTTTTATTTAAGACTATGAATAAATAAATAAATATATAGACGAAATTATAAAAAAAAAATTATAAAAAAAAGAGCTGACACCTTCCGTACGTTTGTTAACAATAAGTGTACCATATGTAGACAATACGAAACGTCTTCATCAATCAATGTTGTAGCACAGTGCGGAAGGTGACTGACTCAAGAGCCAGGGGTTTCAGGTTCAAATCTAGCGGTAGTAAGCAAATTTTCTAAGTATAATATAAATTTATTTAATTAAGCTTGCACGTAATCAAGATTTTCAGCAATAAAATAATGTTCAACGAGAGAAATAAATTTTATATTTTATTTTGTAGTAAATAAAAGTCCAAAAAGTTGTAGTTATTCATAAAAATTTCTACGTAAATTTATGAAAAATTACAAACATGGCCCAAATCGCGTACTTTTGACGTAAAAATTACGTAAAAATAGCGTGAAAAGTTGTAATTATATTATAAGAAATTGTAGTTTTCGCATAATTTTTGCGTGAAAATTTATAAAATTATTTCCACCAGGGTCTGATCTTCGACTTGCTTGGTGTACTACTTATGCAGTGCTATAAGTGTAAACGGCCTATTGCAACTACTTACGTTGCATGCGAGTGCAACAAAGCGTTTTACCCCGGCTGTATCAAGCTTTATGCCTTTTCTAAATACGTCGATCATTGCTGTAAGGCCTTAGCGGAGTCGCAGGACTTGCCGCTTCCTCCGCAAATCGACAAGTGTGCACAGTCTTTCGATCTAGAGAAAATCGCTTCTCCTTCGGGCACGCAACTGCAGTCCACCGATGCACTACTGCAGACGATCTTGTCGAAACTCGACGAATCGGAGAAGAGACTCGCTGCCAGGCATGACGAGTCTGACAGGAAGGTCACTGCCAGGCTGGAGGAATCTGACAGGAGGATCACTGCCAGGTTGGAGGAGTCTGACAGAAAGATCACTGCCTTCATCAGCCATCAGGAGTCGGTGAATGCTGAAGTCGAGCGGAAGTTGAGCCAACTGCCTGAGGTTCTAAAAATCGTAGCCGATCACGGTGATCGGATTATGGAGCTGGAGGCCCGTGGTGCGCAATCGGTCGGTTCTCAGCGCGCCGACCGCGCGTCGTCTGCTGCATTGCGGGTCTCTCGAACGTCAGACATTATTATTTCGGGCATTCCATGTATTTTCACCGATGCGCCTGGTGAGCTTGTCGCTAAGGTTTTTCGCGTGCTCGGCGTCTCTCAGCTTGTTTCTGACGTTCTTGAGACTCGAGATGTGGGGCGGAGGGATGCGTCTGCGTCGCGTGACGTGGCTCCTGCCTCTGCTCCTGCCTCCGATCTTCGTGCTGACTCCGAGAGGCGTGCGAGATCGATTATAGTCGTGCTTAAGTCGCGTGAAATTTCCGACTATGTTCTGCGGGTCATGCGCCGCAGGCGCCGGCTTACCGTCAACGATGTTTTCTTCAGTGACATTTCCGGGCATATTTACGTTAATGAACTCCTTCCTACCGACACTTATAATTTGTTGCGTCGGACGAGAGTCAGGGCCAGGCAGCTGTCCTACAAATACACATGGAGCAGGGACGGTCAGATTTTTGTCCGTAAGGACAATGGTCTACCTCCAATCTCGATAGCCTCTGAGGCTGATCTCGAGCGGCTTCACTGACCTGTAGCGGCGGATGTAGTTCCTTCTGCTTTGCGTCACCTCAGGATCGCATGTTTCAATGCTTGCTCCCTTCCTGCCCATCTAGAGTCGGTCCAGGCTTTCATAGCGTCAAATTTTTTTCACATTATTTCGATTTCTGAGACCTGGCTTCACTCACATATTTCCGACGACTCAGTTCGCATCCCAGGTTATTATTTGTTACGCGCTGACAGGGAGGGCAGGGAGGGAGGAGGTATTGCTTGCTATGTTCATGACTCGCTGCGCGTGCGTGTTTTGGCGGCGTCGCCTCCGTCCTTCTCTAATGAACCTGAATATCTTCTTCTCGACGTTCGCGGCGACACATGCGAGCCTCTCCTTTTTACTTCGATGTATCGCAGACCGAGAGGAAAAAACTTCAGTAAATACGTTGACACTCTATCTTCGGTTGTGCATAACTATAAGACTATCATTATTTCAGGCGATTTAAACTGCAACCTCCTCGCCTCATCATATGAACCTGATCACCTCAGAGGCATAGTCTCACAATTGTCGCTCCACATAGTCGAGTTGCAACCGACCTATCACACTCCTTCTTCCGACTCATGTTGACGTTTTCATTGTCGATAGTCTGGACAAGGTATTATCGTTTCGAAAGTCTGATGCACCCTTCATTAACGGTCATGACCTTATCGAGTTGACGTATTCGTTTGCTGTTCCGTCCATTGCGAGGCGTACGTTGATTCGCCGGAACTTCAAGGAGTTTGACGAGCATAGATTTGTTCAAACTCTCACCTCAACGTTGTCTTCTTCTTTTGTAGAGGACTTTGGCGTTGCGGATCTTGATGAGGCCGGCTTGGACGGCATCCTTGATACCTTAGTCAATGGTTTCATTTACAGCTTGGGCATACATGCACCTGTCCGCACCTTTTGTGTGACTCGTCCTTCTGCGCCTTGGCTTACCGATGTTCTCGCTCGCAGAATTCAGCATCGCAATCGTTTATACAACATAGCTCGAAGATCTGGTAGCGTGCTGGATTTTCAGATCTATAGGCACTATAGGAATAGTCTCACTGTCGATTTGAGACGAGCCAGAAAGCACTTTAACATGACGAGATTAAGCGCAATCTCTGATCCGTCCAAGTTATGGCGTGAGCTTACTAATCTCGGCCTCGTTGAGTCGCCCTTATCCTCACCGTTTAACTTTTTTTCACGCGATACTCTCAATGCTCATTATGCCTTTATTTCCAACTGTTTTCCTTCATGCTCTCAATCCCAATTTTCTGATATTATCTTATCCATAGTGCCTGATGCACCACTTTTCTGTTTTTCCCAGATAACCAATGACGATCTACGTACTCTTGTTTCCTCATCTTCCGTTTCCCTGGCTTTGGGTTGTGATCAACTACCTCTTTACGCTATTGCCTTAGCCCAGTCTCGTATTGGTAATCTCTTAACCTCACTTTTCAATAATTGTCTTAAAATTAGTCACTTTCCACCCCTGTGGAAACGAGCCATACTTCGCCCGCTATCCAAAGTTAAATCTCCAACTACCCCCTCTGACACTAGGCCCATAGCCAACTTGTGCGAGCTCTCTAAAATGTTTGCGAAGATTCTACATCGCCAGATCTCAGACTTTCTAGATGCTCATCATATTCTCGATGATCGGCAGTCAGGATATCGCAAGCGTTATTCCACCCAGTCAGCTTTACTGCGATTATTCCACGACATAAAGTGCGCTGTTGACGTCAGTGAGGTGCTTATCCTTGTCCTTTTCGACTTCAGCAAGACCTTCGATACAATCAGTCATCCTTTACTGTTGACCAAGCTCAGGCGATTAGGGTTTTCAGATTCTGCTCTTAAGTTGATCTTTTCTTATCTCACGGGTCGATCTCAGGCTGTCGTTGACCTTGAGGGAGTGTTTTCTGACTGGCTGTCCGTCACATCCGGTGTTCCGCAGGGATCCGTTTTGGGTCCTCTCCTTTTCTCTCTTTTCATAAACGATATTGACGCCTTCCTCAGGTTCACTGAGCGCATTGTATTTGCGGATGACACACAAATTTACCGCAGGACTCCTCTTAACTAGCTGAATGTCGCTTTGCAGCTTGTCGCTCATGATGTGGGTGTCATTTCAGAGTTCGCTGCATGTAATGGATTGACTCTTAACCTCAGTAAATCCAAAGTCCTGATTCTTGAAAGTAAGAGCCATGTCAAGCATTTAAATCTCAGTGACTTATCTCTCATATCGGTTAATAGTACTTCCATCCCATTTGTTACTGAGACACGTAATCTCGGAATCATCATACGCTCTGATTTATCTTGGTCAAGCCATGTCTCTCACATTTCCAAAAGGGTACATTTTACACTGCACAAACTTAAATTTCAAAAAAATTCCCTCTCAAATCTGCGTGCAAAACTTGTAACCACTTGATCTGGCCTTTGTTAGATTACTGCTCCCTTGTGTACAACGATGTGACTGACGAGCTCAACACTAAGCTCCAGAGACTTTAAAATTGTGCGGCTCGTTCCGTTTTTAACTTAAGGCGCGACGAACACATCACGCCCTACCGGCATCGGCTGGGGTGGCTGACAGTCAAGCATCGACGGCCTCTATTTTTTAGGCTTTGAAATGTACAAGGTGTCTCATAAAATGTCTCCTACCTACATTTCAGAAATTTTCACTAGTCCTGAACCCTCAGTTAGGCGATCATCACGTCTGGCCATACCTCATTCTTTCCATGTACCGATCCACCGAACTGAAGCATATCACAAGTCCTTCCATCTTGCAGGCGTCTACTTGTGGAACTCACTACCTACCGACGTAGTATCAGCAGCGTCTGTCACTGTTTTCAAGAAAAAACTTTACGACTATCTTCTTTCGCTTGAGCGCGGTTTGCCCTAGAGTGGAGTGTCAGCTTATTTTATCAACACACATCTGCCGAAATTGTATTGTTTTATTCTTAGTTTATAGTTTATTATTTTGTTTTATCAACACACATCTGCCGAAATTGTATTGTTTTATTCTTAGTTTATAGTTTATTATTTTGTTGTTATTTCTTTTTGTCTATACACATACTTTTGTAACTCTTTATTTGCCTAAAGTCTGTGACTATGGCATAAATAAACCAATTCATTCATTCATTCTCTCTCTCTCTCTCTCTCTCCCTCTCTCTCTCTCTCTGCGTGCGTGCGTGCGTGCGTGCGTGCGTGCGTGCGTGCGTGCGTGCGTCCGTGCGTGCGTGCGTGCGTGCGTCCGTGCGTGCGTGAGTATCATTTCAAGTTCATCTGTTTTCTGCCGTAATCTGCCTTCGGGCCATTTTGTTGCAGGTATTAGCAGGTCTTTTGTTGCTTGTCACACATGCTGCGCATGCGCTTACCGTTGCCGATCTTCTCTATCTATATGCTATTTTCTGAGCATGTGCTATCTAGTGACTGTTGATTAGCTGCTTTGGTTGATCTTGCGACATCTCTTGTGATCTATATATAACACCTGTCTCGCAGATTGATGTGATTTGACCTTTTATTTTGATCTCTGCGTCATCTCTTGTGATCTAGTTGTACTGCTTGCTTGATTGGCGTGCCAAGTGACTTTTACTTTTTGGCCTATAACGAGACTGTTGATAACTCATGCTGCGTACGTGTGCCAGGTGTTTTAAATCAATTGCCGGTAAATATAATTTTGTACCGAATGCTGTTAATTATTTCATCTGAGTGTGTGTCAAATCTTACATAGGCACGAGGGCTGCTAGTGATTGTTGCAAATCTCAGCTGTTAAATATGCCGGTTACCAAGGAATAAACGCCGTACGTCTTCTTTTTCTGATCAGGGTGATATCGCGTCTGGCATTGTTGGTGCCTCACACTCTGGTGCACGTACACATTTCACTACGCATGACACTACTCATGACACTGTACATGGCTCTACCAACGACCTTTTGCGTGGATTGATTGAGCAGATAAAAAAATCAGATGCTAAGCTTTCTGCTTTTATTGACAGTCGGCAACGTACTAATAAAGAATTAAGTGATAAACTCAGTCACTTAAATTATCTTGCCGACACGGTCGCTCAGAATAGTCAGCGCATTGCTAAATTGGAGCAAAACAATGCTAAACTTATTCGTGAAATTCATAACTTGAAATCTGCTCAGTCTTTTCAGGGATCTTATGGTGGAAATGAGTTGATCATATCAGGTCTACCATCGGCGTTATCTGTTACTCCATCTGAGCTCGCCAAGAATGTGTTAGAAACATTAGAAGTTCCGGACTTGTCATGCCATATTCTCGGTGTCAGAGCTGTTAAGAAGGCATTGTCAGCGATTTCCACAGTTGCTGCATCTTCCAGCTCGGTTATTGTTACCTTGGGCTCGGCATTGTTACCTTGGCCTCGAGCACCATTCGCGATACGATTATTTCAAGGAAGCAGACAAAGGGTGTACTCAAAAGAAAAGACGTATGCGGTGCACTTATGGCATATTACAACGGGCTAAAGAGTATTGCTAAAGAGAAGTCATATAAGTATGTCTGGGTAAAGAATGGCCAGATATATGTTAGGTATTTCGATGGTGAACCAGTTATCCGCATTGATTCTGACACTGATCTTGCTAAGCTTGTCTGACGGGTCCGACCTGCTCGTCCCTTGTCTTCGATCGTTCGGCATAATTCAACATGCAATTCTTCTCTGATCCGTATTGCTCAATTTAACGCTAATTCCCTTCGTGGACATATCAACTTGCTTGCACGTGAAATTGGATAACATTAGTTTCTGGTATAGGGCTTCTAGTGCTTTCCTTCCTTTTTATTAGTTTGTAAATTGCGCTGCGCCTTAGTTCTTAGTTTTACAGTGTATATTATTGAAATCGGCTATATTTTATTGCGTTATACTCTATATCCTATTAATTGTTTTTATGCTGTGTGGATCATTGGTTGCTCGCCTTATGAGAAAGAGCATGCACACGCTTTTGTAACTACAGTATTGTACTTTTATCTTTGCCCTTTAGCCATTGCTTGGGCATAATAAATTATATCTATCTATCTATTTATCTCTCTCTCCCTCCCTCTCTCCCTCCCCCTTTTTCCTTTCTCTTAAACATACTTTGTATAATTATATTTATTTTATTTATTCAAGCACTAATAGTAATTGCAAATAGTTTGGTCAAAAATGTATTAATGAAATCAACTAAAAGAACAAAATTAATTTATTACTCTTTTTGTTTTACACAACAGATAATGTAACGTATAACACATAATAGATAATATTACGTAAAATTTCGTACGTTACTTACAGATATCACGAGGTGTAAAATGAGTTATGGATTGAGACATAGCTCTTTCGAAAGAGAATGTCGAGTACATAAACGCTGTAAAGGGATTACAGTGAATGGGCCCTGGTTGCTGAGAAAATTGCATCCAAAGTTGAACATCCGGCTCACACTGTAAGGCAAGTTCAGAAATATAGCCTCTAATAGCATGAAGCGCGGTGGCTGAGCGGACTGAGACGTTGACGTATGCTTTTTGTCCGCGGCTGGCTCGAGTTAGAGTCAACTCGCAATCTAATTTTTTTTTTTTTTTTTTTTAATTATTTTTTATACTTTTAATCAATTTTTGTGTAAACTATTTTTTGGAATAAATTCTAATAATGAAGCAATTTTATATGTAAAAAATATAATTTTATATGTACGTAATAAAAGAGAATACGAATTTATGTATTAATTATTTATTCTAAAATCTTGAGAATAAATAGCAAAAAAAGTGGAAGTATTTATTTGTATATAATATTATTTTGAATATTCGAGAAGATAGACACAGATAAAACGAATGTAACGGTATAACGGCACGAATCTTTTGTGCCATTGTTCGAGTTCCAGAACAGGTATTTTTTCTATTTGCGCATGCGCAGAGAAATTCTAACAAAAGACTCGTAGGGTCTGAGGACCCCTTCGTTTCTTTTCATGGTTAGAATTCTTACGAATTTCTAACAGTAAAGAAGTCTACGTGCACTCTCACAAAATTTGCAAACATATAAAAATGGAAACATCTGTGGATCCAACATTGATAGAACACATACAGCTATTAGCACAATGTGATATATCAAAAGACGATTTAACTGATAGCATTGCATATTTTCGAGGTAAATATTTCTTTGTTTCTTTGTGTCAGTATTTGTGTAAATGTCAGTATTAGAGATGTAATATTACATTTTTTTGCAGACATGCTATTACAATTCAATTTAATTAACGCTGATCCATTAAGAAAATTTTATACATGTGCGAAAGAAGTTGCTGGAAAATTGTTTGAAAATTTTATTAAAATGTTGGGCAAGTGTACACTTGTTGAAGAAACAGAATATTTCTTTCTGGACAAAATACCTGAAAACGTAGAAGAGGCGACAACATCAACACATGACGAAGAATATAAGCCACCAGAAAAAATCAGAAATGTGTGCAGAGTGCCATTCGATATCAAATTAAAAATTGTAATGACTGCCAATGAACATCCAAACTGGAGTTTCAAAACTTTACAACAGCGTTTTAAGACTCATTTACGACATAATAGCGAAGTTGCACGTTTCAAGAACGAGATTTTATCAGGTGGAACATTCATGGATAAAATGGATGCAATAAAAAAGAATGTTTATGATCGCTTTACCAAAGCACGTGCATGTAAGCAGCTAGTTACAAGGCAACAATTGCAACAGTGGGCTATGGCTGCTGCAGTTCAATTTCGGAAGGAAGATAGCTCAAAAAGTGAAGAGGAATGCGCTTTTCGTTTTGTGGCATCTCCAAGGTGGATGACAAATTTCATGAACACTCACAGAATATCGAATCGTCGAGTTATTCAATATTTATCCAAAAAAGAAATAAAGTCGCCCGAAGAAGTGATAGAGTCTGCAATATCATTTCAAAAATTAATTTAATCTATTTCAACGGACTACAAATCTGATTTTATTATTAACACGGATCAAACAGGTTGCGAATATCGGACAAATGTTTCAAGGACGTACACACATACAGGAGAAAAGAAAGTAGAACTCTATATAGGTGATATAAATAAAGTTACACATTCCTACACGGCTCAATATACTTTAACAAAATCTGGAAAATTATTAGATAAAGTATTTATATGTTTACAAGAACCGGGTGAAACATTTGAAGTGCGTGTCAAGCAAAAAGTAGACGAATTATTAAATATGTGTAAAAATGTAATCGTTGTCTGTTCAAAATCAGGAAAACTAACTTCATCTTTATATGAACAATATCTAATAACAGTTTTGAAACCTTACGTAGGCAACAATCCATTTTTAATAATTGTCGACTCTTGGGGAGGTCAAAAAAACATTCATATGTATAATGAAAATTTTTAAAATGATGAAAATAAGCCAACATTTTGCAAATTATACCTCCAAAATGCACTCCCATTTGCCAACTTTGTGATGTTTATTTTTATAGACAAGTAAAAATTATCATAAAGCGAATTCAAAACTGTCCAGATACTTTTGTTGGCGGAGAAAAAATAGAATTGAATTCGCGTTATGATGCTATAAAAATACAATCTTTAAAACATTATTTATTATCTGCTCCATTATTTAAAAATATGATACAATTTGCATGGTATGCGTCAAAGTTGGCAAATGAACGGGAAATATTTTATAATGTAAATCAGTTATGTTTTCTTCCTAATATTCATAATACGAAATGTTCTTGTAAATCTAATTATTCTTTTATTAAATGTTCATGGTGTACGTCCTATTTATGTTTTCAATGCTTTTATAATAATTTTTATCCACAACATTGTACAGCAATGTTCGATTTTTATAACAAATAACTGACAAGACATGTTTACAAGTTACTCTATGTATTTTTAATAACTATTTATATTTTTATTATTTTGATTATTCATATATACACATTTACTTTTTATCTACTGACTACATTTATTTATTTTTTTTCATTTTACATAACTGATTATTTATTGACTATGTATTGACTATGTATTAACTACGTATTGTATTTATTATACTGACGATGTATTAACTATTTTATTTTATAATTATATGACATCTAATGTAATATATTTTGTTTATTCTCCAATGATTTTTCCACTTTTTTTTAAAACTACAATTCTTATTCTTTTTTATTACAATAATAACTCGTATTCTCTTTTATTACGTAGATACATATAAAATTATATTTTTTACATATAAAATGTTGCTTCATTATTAGAATTTATTCCAAAAAATAGTTTACACAAAAATTGATTAAAAGTATAAGAAATAATTAAAGAAAAAAAATAGATTGCGAGTTGACTCGAACTCGAGCCAGCCGCGGACAAAAAGCATACGTCAACGTCTCAGTCCGCTCAGCCACCGCGCTTCCTGCTATTAGAGGCTATATTTCTGAATTTGCCTTACAGTATGTGTGAGCCGGATGCTCAACTTTGGATGCAAATTTCTCAGCAACCAGGGCCCATTCACTGTAATCCCTTTACAGTGTTTATGTACTCGACATCCTCTTTCGAATGAGCTATGTCTCAATCCATAACTCATTTTACATCTCGTGCCATCTCCTTTAGGGCCGGTTGTTCCAAGTTTACCTGTTGGTAAATTACCTAATAGTTAAATCATATATATGTCTTTGTTTATTCATTAAATTAGACAAAGATGGACATATGATTTAACTATTATTTAGCTGACCAACAAGTTGGAACCACCGGCCCTTATAGAATTATATTAAAATTTAAAATTTTTATGGAAATTTTTATGGAAATATATAATTAATACTAATAATTAATTATTTTTTAATTTTGCCAAAAATAAGTCAAAAAGAAAAATGTATTTAAATGTGTTCTTAAAAGTAAAAATTAGAAACTTACACATTACTTCCTCATCATTACCCACATAGCAAAATGTATCCCAAGATAAGGCAAATATTGACAAATGGGGACTCAGCCCCGATGACCTTGACCTTATTGACATATGTTGTCAAGGTTATCTTCCTGAATGACCTTCAAACGGTTTTACACGTCGCTCGTTGTTTATTAAAAAGTTATTAACCAAAAAGTTTGAAAAATATAGATAGCTATTTTAACCATTTAATTGAAATAACATAAATATATTAATAATTGAATAAAGTAGAGAATACTTGGTAAATATATATAAAGTGATTAAAAATAAAATATTAATATGTCCGATATTAATATGTTTTACCGATTATTACGGCATTTCTTTGTCGTCACGTAGCGTCGTATTAAATTGACAGAATTAAAAATACTTTTCTAGAATTGTAGTACATACATTAATGATTCAGGGGAACTTTGATTTTATATAGAAAACGAGAAAAAATTACGGAAGTACAGATTTCCTTACCTACTTTTATCCCAATATGGCGTCTCAATTTGCGGCGAGCTGTCAGCTCGTCACAAAATGTGTTTTATATAAGAGATATATACCATTGGTACAAACGCAAAAACAAGTTCCCTAAATTTCACAACAACAAAAACATCGATAAACCCCCCAAATCAAGATTTGGAAGCGTAATATAAAAGTATGATGTCGAATATCGTGCGTATGTATGCGTGCAATGTTATATAGGTGCTATCCTTGTCTATATCCTCGTCTATACAAGGACAGATATAAGTCGATAACATAAAAGATGGTAATTTTGTCGGTTATACAGACGGCTCCAGCATCACCTTAATTATTTATTGAATATAATTTGCTCATTATTAAAAAAAAAACATCAAATGTATATAGTCTTTTAAACAAAAAGGCAATATAATATTGATAATGATATTCTTGAGTATACCGAAACGTGGAAGATTAGCGCGTACTTCTCTCCATAATCTCTCAATGTTTTGTGTATAAACTTTAGTATTAGGATCCACAAAATTTTCAGAATGATTAACTGTTTGATATATATAATGTTTATTTTTCAGATCATTATATGCACGCCAACTGTTGCGTTCAGCGTCAACACTACTTATATTCACGCTGTGGTTTCGTTTATCTGTTTATTTAATTTGTATTATTTTTACAAAGTTCGTTTATGAGTAGATGTACCGTACTGCGCTCGCGTTTATTATTCGATTAATACAGTAGATTTGCGTATATTATTGCATGTTACAACGCGTAGGACACACACACATGCCGCGACAATGTCTCGATGTCGACTCGGGATCACGATAACGCCTCGAGCTTATGCTCGGATCGCGATGACGCCTCAGAGACGTCTAATGCGAACTGACTCTCGTCGCGGTAGCCGCGAGCCATGATTCCCACTATTCTTTTAATGAAAAGAACGAACATTACTCGATTGGCGGATTCTAGATCCGCCCTCTCTAAATCGCTTGCGTCCACCAATCAAATCATATGTCGAACCGCGACGACTAAATTTGATGGAAAGAAGACAAAGACAGCGGAAGTCACATATCCGATTTCACCGGCACCGAAGATGTTTGAAGTTATGCCGCATCTTGTTATGTAAATATGTGTGTGTGAGTCTGCGTCGCTGACTCTTTGTTTTGTACATATTTATCTTATAGCTTACGTCGTGCACGACTTTCGCTTATTAGCAACGCAACATGCTCCCCCCGTTGAGAGGGTAACGATCAACTACTATGTGGATCAACGCTTATGTCTAATTGATATGTAACGACGATCGTAAGATACTTATTACCTTTTTCGCATGACAATACAATATTTCGCATGATTATTTGTCTATCGGTAAAGGACATAAGAGCTTCACGGCCCTTTTAACTTTTCCAGTTGCGATTTTGACCGTGGCCGTTCGTGTTACGCCGTCCTCACCTGAGTGTAATGCGGTGATTTTGCCTAGTGCCCATTGTGAACACGGCTGATTTTTTTCTTTTAATAGCACGACTGTCCCTATTTTCAGCTCCGGTCCCATCTTTGGTCCACTTACGGCGTTTTTGAAGCTCGTTCAAATATTCGAGATTCCAACGAGCCCAGAAATCTTGCCGGACTTTCGTAATATGTTGCCATGTAGATAGTCGATTAGCTGGAACAAAAGATAGATCTCCCTCCGGTAGGGTGGTTAGTGGCTTGCCAATCAAATAATGAGCGGGTGTCAATGCTACCGTGTCGTTCGGATCGGATGAAAGAGCGGTAATGGGTCGAGAATTTAGAATTCCTTCGATCTCAATTGTGAAAGTATTTAACTCCTCAAATGTGAAGAGAGAATCGCCAACAACTCGTCGGAAATTATGTTTGAATAGCTTAACTGTTGATTCCCATAAACAGCCGAAGTGCGGTGCTATCGGTGGTATGAAATGCCACTTGATGCGGTGTTCGCACGAGAAATTTCCTACGAGATTTTTATGTTTGTCTGAATTGAATAAAACGTATAATTCTTTCAATTGATTATTTGCACCCACGAAGTTAGTTCCGTTGTCTGAATAGATATGACTCGGTACTCTCCGCCTAGCAACGAATCGTCGCAATGCCGCGAGGAATCCATCGGACGACAGATCGCTTACTACTTCGAGGTGTATCGCCTTTATTGACATGCATACGAATATACATACATATACCTTAATTCACGTTTTATTTCGATATTTTTTCTCTTTTATATAAAAAGGGCCACAAAAATCAATTCCAGTATTTATGAAAGGTATCGCTTCGCATACACGGACCGACGGAAGATTACCCATTCTATATTCTATTGCCTTGGCGTCGAAACGAAAACAACGCGTGCACGCGCGTATCACTCTTCGTACCTGATTTCGACCGTCGAGTATCCAAAATTTTTGTCGGAGAATATGTAAGGTGTTCTGAATACCCGTGTGATGATGGGTTTCGTGAAACTCCCGTATGATCTGATCGGTTAATCGATGTCGATTCGGTAGCAAGATTGGATGTTTCCGTGAGAACGTCAGTTGTGATTTCTGTAGCCGCCCTCCTACGCGAATTAAATCGTTTTCGTCTAAAAATGGGTTTAAACTAGCGAGTTTACCCTGATTTATTACGCGCTTAGTTTTAAGAATTTTAATTTCTTCTGAAAATTACATAACTTGTAGAAGCTTTAATATACGCATTTCCGCTTCGTTGATTTCCGCCGCGTCTAATGATCCTCTGTATTTGTTGTCAGGACGACAACGACGACAATACGCGATAATTCTAAGCATTTTAGAGTAAGATGAATATTTCTCAAATAATCCTGCACTACCGGATGTCGCAGTTAAACACGTGTTTGTCTTTATTTCGGGTAGTTCGTTTAACCGTATACTTTCATTTGGCCATTTGCCCTCATCTTCAATCAGCCATGGAGGTCCCGTAAACCAGGTTCGGTTTTTTAAGAATACGTGGGGTAATTGACCCCTTGATATCGCATCCGCCGGATTATCTTCCGATCTAATGTGTCGCCATTTGATCCCTCTGGTGAGTTCTTGTACTTCCGCGACTCGATTAGCTACATAGGTTTTAAGCATGTGAGGTGACATTTTTAACCATTGCAATACGGTGGTCGCATCGCACCATAAGGTGGTTTCATTGATATTAACGCCTAGCTCTTTTATCGTTTCGCGGTATAATCGGGCTAGTAGTAATGCGCCACAAAGCTCGAGTCGGGGAATTGTGATCAATTTCAATGGCGCGACTCTGGATTTGGCGCATATTAATCTATTGACAACGCTTCCATCCTTTCCTTTCGAACGTATGTATAAACACGCGCCATAGCCGACATTACTAGCATCGCAAAAACCATGTAACTGAACATTTTGATAGTCGTTTATTAGTAATCTGCGATCAAAGGAAACTGTGTTTATTAAGTCTAATTGTCGCGCAAACTCTGACCATTCTGTATAAATAGTTTGTGGAACCGACTCGTCCCAATGCACTCCACACCGCCATATATCTTGCATTAATTTCTTAGCGTACAGGACTACGGGTCCCAATAATCCTAACGGATCGAAAATCTTCGCGATTTCAGCTAATATCCTTCGTTTCGTTATTCCTACCGTAGGCTTAGTCGGTTGCGCTGAATAACATATTGTATCCGTACGCGTATTCCACATTATGCCTAACGTGTTCAAAGAGCGATCTATGTTTACCGTAAAATTCGTGTGTATCTCACTGTCATCTAAATCCTCAATGACTTCTTTCTCGTTAGAAGCCCATTGTCTAATCATAAAACCGCCCTGAGCTAATAAATTGATTATCTCGTCTCTGATTGCGCGAGCCTCTTTGACATTTTTGGCGCCTGATAAGACATTGTCTACATACATGTGTTCTTTGAGAACTTCAGCTGCTTTAGGGTACGTATGACCTTCGTCTTCCGCGAGCTGTACCACCACGCGGATTGCAAGAAATGGAGAGGAAGTGTTACCAAACGTGATCGTATTTAATTGTAACGTTTTTATCTCACCGTTTTTGCGCCAGAGAATTTTCTGATACCGTCGATCGTCTTCATGCAGCAGCACTTGGCGATACATCTTTTCTATGTCGGCCGTAATAACAACTATGTATACCCGGAATCTGATTAAATGTGAAAATAGTTTATTTTGAATCGTGAGTCCTGTCATTAATATGTCATTCAGAGATACTCCATTACTAGTTTTCGCGGACGCGTCAAATACTACTCGAACCTTAGTGGTGTGGCTTGATTCTTTAATTACTGCGTGATGGGGCATGTAAAATCCATCCTCCTCGGGTGATTCTATTATTGACATGTGACCTAAATTTAGATATTCTTCTATAACGCGTGCATATTCTATCTTTAGCGTTGCATTTGCATTAAGTTTACGCTCTAATGATATCAAGCGTTTAAGTGCGATATTTCGCGACTCGCCGAGACAGTGAATTTCTTCGCGAAATGGCAAACGAACCACATAGCGCCCAGTGCTATCGCGATGTACGGTGTTTGAGAAATGAGTCTCGCATTTAATTTCTTCCTTAGATTTCGGTTTATCTGTCGCGATCTCTTCAATATTCCAAAATTTGCACAATTGATTCTCTAAAGCCGTTAAGTGGCACGTCATTTTCGTCGTGCCCTTAGTCGTCGCGCCGCCGGCAATCACCCATCCGAGACGCGTTTTTTGTATATATAAGTCATGTCCTTCGTGGGAGAGATTAATCTGTCCGACGGAAAATAACGATAACGTTGTTCCTGAACCTATTAATAAATCGACCTGCCTCGGTAGATGAAAATCTACATCGGCTAATTTGATATTTGCGGGTATTTTAATCGACTCTCGGGGAAATATTTCCGATGGAATTAAGTCTGTAATAGTCGGTATCGTTAAACATGTTAATTCTTTCCGGAAATCATCGATAGTTGATTGTATCGTAATTTTTACTAAACCTCTCGATTCGGTATTCGTGTCGTTAATCGCACTGACAGGTACTGATTGTGCAATGACTCGCACTCCTAAACGTTTTACAACGGATTCTACAATGAAATTCGCGGTGGCGCACGTGTCTAGCAGAGCACGGAACTTAATGAGATCATTCTTACGATCGCGTATGTACACCATCGCACTTGTCAGTAATTGTGGTGCTGATATGGGTAGTATTGTAGCGAGGCTTATCGCTCTCCCCTCGTTCGAGTCGGTTAGTCATTCTGTTTTGGCGATCGCAGGTTTCGGCGCATCCTGTTTACTTGTGCTCGCGTACTTATTGTAATGTAAGAGCGTGTTATGTCGCTTTTGGCAAATAGTGCAATTAGAAAACTTGCAAGGTGTATCTCGGTGGGAACGTAAACAGTTATAACAAATCTTCGCGTTTTTTACTGTCTCGATGCGTTTGAATACTGGCAATTTCTTAAAGCTATCGCACAAGTAAAGTGGATGCTTTTTAGTTTTGCATACTATGCAGTTACGTGACGAATTTATAAGGAAGGCTTGATTTGACGAATAACGCTTCTTTTTACCTGGGGGTTCGCCTTTGCCTTTTTCCGTATCTCCTATCCTTGCTCTTTCCCGTCTTAATGCACAGACCGCGGACTTATACAAGAATTCGTACAGCTGGTCGAGTTTTGGAAATTCGTCTCTGTCTAAGCTCACCTCCCATCTTTCCAACGCGATCTTCGGCATTTTACCTTCTATAATATGAACTATCATTTCTGATCCGACGGTCACTCCTAACGCGGCCAACGAAGCGATATGTTGTTGGGTATCGTCCGCTAGTTTGGATAAGCCGCTCGTCGTTTCTTTGTCCACCACGGGCATGTTTAATATTAGCGCAAGATGTCGTGAGATTAATACTCGCTTTACTTCGTACGATCGTTCTAATAAATCCCATGCGTTCGCGTAGTTTATCCCGTCGATAGCAAAAATTCGTATCTTATTAGCTGCATCGTCAATTAATGCAGATTTTAAATAGTGTAATTTATCCACGTCAGTTAAATCTGTTTGTGCGCCTATCATGCTATTGAACGCGTTTTTAAATGATAGCCAATTTTCGTATTTGCCATCGAACGTCGGCAACGGAGCATCGGGTAATTTGATTCGCCTTTTTTTGACTGAAACGACGGTTCCGGTATTATCATTTCGTGTATCATCGTTTGATCCGCCGGCGTCCGCGTTCGTATTTTTTGCCGCGCTTAAAATGTTTTCGATCTTGCCCGCGAGAGAATAAAAACGTTCTTCGAGGTGCGTGAATTCGTCCTGATGTCCTTCGTCTGGCTCTAATACCACAAGTTCGTCATTGAGTTCTTCGAAATTCTGATATAACTCTGTTAGGCGGGCAATTCGTAACTTTAACGTGGCGTTATCCACTTTACCCTTGTCGAGAAGATTATTTACGTTAGTAATCTGAGATTTTAAGGACGTACGTTTTTGTACGAGAAGTTTGATTCTATCCGACATTGTTAGGCGATTCGAATTAGGATTAGGGATGAACGACTTACGTTAGTTGACTATATATGCGGAATAGACTGTATGCTGTTGCACCGCTCTTGCAATTATGTCCTCGTTGGCAAGCTCGGCCTCGTGGATACGTGGAAACAGTCGTCTTGTCGCTTCGTGGCGTTCTTGCGCATGAATCGTACACCTCACAGGAGGCACCATATGTTGCGTTCAGCGTCAACACTACTTATATTCACGCTGTGGTTTCGTTTATCTGTTTATTTAATTTGTATTATTTTTACAAAGTTCGTTTATGAGTAGATGTACCGTACTGCGCTCGCGTTTATTATTCGATTAATACAGTAGATTTGCGTATATTATTGCATGTTACAACGCGTAGGACACACACACATGCCGCGACAATGTCTCTGATGAAATATGCACAAAACGTCCACACAGTTTAGCCATAAAATACAAAGAACCATCAGTTTATTTTCTTTAAATAAACGTTTTTACACACAGGACGTTAAAGACGGACAGATGAGATGTTACAAACAAAAGACAATTACGAACATAGTTCACGGTTCTATTTTATATACCCGGAATGCGATAAATAAACTTTTGATAGTTAATTGCGGAGAGACGCTAAATACAAGTTTTCTAACACTCCCTCTCGACGATCCGCGCATTAACTTAAATAAATAATAATTAGATCTTAATTCCGATTGCTGTAGAAAGCTTGTTGAACTGGACTTGTGGTAATGGTTTTGTTAGGATATCTGCCATCATCTGTTCCGAAGGACAATAACGAACGTCAATTATACCTTTTTCACGAAGATGTCGAAGTTGATGATGACAAACATCAATATGTTTAGTTCGAGCGTTAAATTTGTCGGACTGAATTAATTTTATACATCCCTGATTATCCTCAAATACTGGAGTAGCACCTTCAGGAAGTACGTTCATATCAATGAGTAGCTGACGTAACCATTGAAGTTCCTTGACTGCATGAGAAGCGGCCACGTACTCTGCTTCGGTTGACGACATTGATACCGAGGTTTGCTTATGACTGCTCCAGGCAATAGCACTTGATCCAAGTTTAAAGATATATCCGGATGTTGATTTTCGATCTTGTTTATCACCGGCCCAATCAGCATCCACAAAACAGCGAAGAATATCATCACTGGTTGAAGATAGATGAAGTTTGTAATTCTTAGTGCCGGCGAGATATCGAATTATTCTTTTGACTGCATTCCAGTCCATTTGAGTTGGAGTCTCTACTCTTCTAGCTAGAAAACCGACAGCAGCAGCCACATCAGGTCGTGAAATAGTAGCTAAATACAGAAGAGATCCAATTGCTTGTCGATATTGATGATTGTTCGACAATAATGGACTATTCTCAGTATTTCCAGCTAAAAAACCCGTTTCCATCGGAGTTCTAGCCGGTTTTGCTTCATTCAATTGATAAAGTTGAAGTAATTGTTCAATCTTGGTTTCTTGACTTAATAAGATATCTCCATTCTTATTATGTTCCACCTTGATGCCAAGATAATATGATACCTTGCCTAGATCACGAATTTTGAAATAACTGCTTAATCTCTTGCTTATTTCTCTAGTAATGTTAGCAGTCTTTCCAGCTATTAACAAATCATCAACGTAGAGAAGAACATAAGTAATCGATTTATCTTTCTCTACACGTGTATATAAACATGCATCCGCTGTACTACGCTGAAAATTAAGCTTTGTTAATACATCTGTTGCTCGACGATTTCAAGCAAGTGCGGATTGTTTAAGACCGTATAAACTTTTTCGAAGTTTACACACTTTATTTTCCTGACCCTTTTGAATAAATCCTGGTGGTTGTTCCATGAAGATTTCTTCTTCTAAAACGCCGTTGAGATAGGCACTTTGTACATCGAGTTGTTGAATATACATCTTCTTTCTGGCAGCGGTAGCTAATAAAACTCGAACTGTATCATACCTGACAACAGGTGCATAGGTTTCGTCATAATCCTCGCCAAACTTTTGTGAGAAACCTCGTGCGACTAAACGAGCTTTGTAAGTATGAGGGCGGCCATCTGCATCGAGTTTCGTCTTGAACACCCATCTACACGAAACGGTTTTTCGCTTAGGTGGAAGATCAACAAGATCCCAAACTCGATATTTGTTGAGCAGCTTTATCTCTCGTTCTGCAGCTTTCGTCCAAAGCTCCCTCTGGCAGTGTGGTAAATGCTGAACCTCTTTCCAATTACTAGGCTCAGCATTAACAGCTGACACCAATTTTGCTGATCCATATCGTTCGGGTGGTTGTCCAGCTGTAGTCCGTTTAGAACGTCGCAATTCTTGTGTTGAAGAGGAAGAAGATGCCTCATCTTGAATCTTCTCAGGAACATTTTCAATCTTCTTCTCAATAACAGGGACATTTCGAACAGAAACGTCTTCTTCAGGAACATCTTGAACATTTTGAACAGGAACATCTTCAGGAACATGATTAGGAATGTCTTCTTCAGGAACATGATTATCTTCTTTAGGATCATCTTCATGATTGTTATCTTCTTCAGGATCATCTTCTTCATGATTGTCTTCTTCATCATCTTCTTCAGGAACATGAGATTCAACACTATTATATTCTTCATCGCTATCATCATCATCATCGTCGCCTGAATTTAATAATGGTTGAGTAGGAATTGTAGTTCTCGATGGTCCATCATCATCGTCATTATCCATATTAGGATGCCAACCACCTCCCTCTGTTTTTGACTTGCTTCGAGATTTGTGATTATAATCTTTGTTGTTCATACCAGGATGCCAATCTCCCACTGGTTCTTCGATCGATTTCTCCTGCTCAGTAGAATCCTCAACAATTCTAACAGTATGACTATACCATACTTTATTAGTCTTTGAGTTTAAAATTCGATATCATTTTACATCGTCTCCATATCCGACCAAGATTCCTTCCACAGTCTTGTTATCCAATTTTCGACGATGTTCTCGTGGCACAAGACTAAATACCTTGGCTCCGAAGACTCGAAGGTGACTGACATCAGGCTTCTTTCCTTTAAAAAGTTCAAAGGGAGTCTTATCAATGCATGCTGTTGGCAATCTATTCTGAAGATAAGTAGCCCACAAAACAGCTTCGCTCCAGAATCTCTTGGCCATCTTTGCGTCGATCAGCATACAACGAGCCATTTCCACCAAACTTCGGTTCTTGCGTTCCGCAACACCATTTTGCTGTGGAGTATAAGCAACGGTGAATTGATGTTTAATGCCACGTTCTCTCAGAAAATCTCGAAGTTCTCTGTTGACATATTCACGTCCATTATCTGTGCGAATGACTTTAATTTCACGTTCAAAATATGTCTTCATGCAATTGACATAATCCTTAACAGCTCTAGTGACTTCATTCTTTTGTTTTAAAAGTCTAACTACTGTATAGCGTGAATAGTCATCAATGAACGTTAAAATATATTGATTACCTCCTGCAGATGTCACCGGAAAAGGACCACAGAGGTCACTATGTATTAATTCAAGCGGTTTTTCTGTAGTGCTTTGACTGTTTGGAAATAATTTAGTAATTAATTTTCCTTTAATACAACACTCACAGATTCCATTGAGATTATCGTCTGCTCGAAATTCCAAACCAGTGACAAGTTTTCTGCGAACTAACTTCCAAATTGCAGCAGGATCTCGATGACCGAAACGACGATGCCATCGATGTAACGAACAGGAAATCTTCGTAACACGTGCAATCTCTTGTTTAGATAAAGCTCGAAACTTGAAGAGATTTTCATCAAGATCGGCTTGAATCATTACTTGAGGTGGTCCGTCATCCCTCTTAGTAGCCACAGTAGCAACTTCATCTTCGAAATGAACTGCCAAATTGCTTTTCAATGCTCGCGAAACCGATAAAAGATTCTCCACCAAAGTAGGTACATAAAGTACGTCATTTAGCAGTAGTCGTTTAATTTCTCCAGATTTTAAACGATGACTGATAATACCAGAACCAATTCCGGCAATCTTCGCACAATGTCCGTCAGCATTAGACATAGTACCTTCCCATGAAAAAATGGAGGAGATCTGACTATGTCTGATTTGATAAAATGAGATACAACGAGATCTGAAATTCAAGTAAAGTCAGATCTGATTGGATATAATTTTATCTCGCCAGATCTGCATGGCCATATCTAATCACATGCAGCCAGATATGCTGAACTATAATCCGATCTCACCAGATCTGACCATTGCTGTCGTTCGATATTGAATCGCAGATCCAATCGGATCTCTTCTGATCTAATCGGACATTATCTGATTGCTTCAGATCTCCTGAAGTACGAGCAGACGTTATGCCTTAGATCTCGTCGGATCTGAGCAGACCTAGCCAGACATATCTTGATCTCACCAGATAAGACCAATCTTGACTTACAAAATTGTGTTGCTGATCCAATCAGATCTCTTTCGATCTTGCTGGATCTGAGCAGACCTAGTCAGACATATCTTGATCTCTCCAGATAAGTCCAATCTTGGCTTACAAAGTTGTGTTGCTGATCCAATCTGATCTATTCCGATCTTGCCGGATCTGAGCAGATCTCGCCAGTATAGAACTTATAAAAATTTCGTTCTCAAATCGTCCATTATTAATTTTTACACCCAATTTTGGACATGATATCAAATATAATATTAACTCTGTAAAGGGGAAGCTTAAATAATTTTTGGTCAAAAAATCAATTAATTTTTATATTAAAAACAGTTTTAATAAATTTATTTCGCCAGTGAATATTTTTTCGCAATAAAAATTTAAACTATATATCTAATTTAGAAATTACATTAACTGACCAAAACCTATGGTCGAAATTAATAATGTCTCGATGATGATCTGAAAATGTACGCTGTGTGAATCTGACAAAAAGTTGGCTCACGGTTTTTCAATGTTCATATCGGTAAAAGACGTTATATATTATTGCCAGTTACGGTCGATTTAAATTACTTTAATTGTTAAAAACAGTTTTCTCAATTTTAAAACATTAACATATATAATAAATATAGTCTCTGCCAATTTGATAATAATTGTTAATTTTGACACCATATTTAGAATTTATTATAAATATTCCATTAAAAAAGTACCGTGCAAAATTAATTAATAATAGGTAAATATAAAAGATTAATGTGTATATATGTATATATAATACATAAATCTTTTAAATTAATTATTTTGCAAACATACCTTATAATTTAAACTGATAAAATAATATAATCACATATAAACTTATATAGTCATATAAGATTATATATGATCAGATCATAATGTTGGATCTCAAAGTATCCGATAGATGGCGTCCGACGGAATCTGATTCTCGTATTTAAAATTTGATGAACAGTGGTATAAGAACGGTATCAGACACGGCAGTGTCGTGCTAAATTGCGCCAAGTTATGCAAATCGTGGAACGGCACAACTTTTGTATCGTGCATGGAGTCCACTTTTATAATAAAGTGGCACATTTAAAAAATAACATTTAAAAACAACAATTTTCTGCAGTGGATGGACACCGGATCGGATCAGATCTACTCATGTCTGATTAGATCTGAGCAAATATAATAGATTATTCTCATATCTGACATATCTGACTCTATCCGCTAGGATCGGATCAGGTCTACTCATATCTGATTGGATCTGATCAGATAGGGCCAATATTTTGATCAAACCAGATCTGAGTGAATTGGATCTGATGAGATCTGCTCAAATCTGTTCAGATCTCTTCCATTTTTTCCCGGGTTTTAACTTCTGGAAAAAAGAAAAGAAGTTACGATCATTCGTCATATGTTTCGTCGCTCCTGAATCCAAACACCATGCAACTGAGTCAATCTTGAGTTCCTTAGTGTGAGTTCGAAGTGATTTCTCGTTGTGAACTACTGCATGAAAAGCTGAATCCGCCTTGTCTTTGTCCTTGTCTTTCTTCGGGGCTCGACATTTTGCTGCTAAATGTCCTCGTTTACCACAATTATAACAAGTACGTGTCTCCTGGTTACGATTATTATTATTATTATATGTTTTTCGATTATTTGATTTACTGATTGCTCCTCGATTAGACTTATTGGCCACAGCAGCTACTTCCGTTATATCTGTACTTGAAGCTTCCTTTCGATCCTGACGTCGCTCATACTCGGACTTAAGCTTCTGAATTACGTAATCAGGTGTCAAAATTTCAGGTGGACTTGATTCTAAACCTGAAATAAAAGTTTCCCAGGAATCCGGCATTGCTCCGATAATGTGACAGACGAACTCTTCATCTCGTACTTCTCCCCCGGCGCGTTGAATTCGAAAAACTAGATCTTGCATCTGATCTATGTACTCGGCCATGGTTCCGGATGTCCACTTTGATTGTGTAAATTTTCTATGAAGATGATGTCGTGAACTTACGTTAACGGTCGAATATATCTTCTCGAAGACAGTCCACATTTCGTGTGCAGTACGAAGTCCTACGACGTGCTTAAGTTGAGCATCCTCGATTCCTAAACCGATGGTTGACATAGCTTGACGATTGAGCGCAATCCAATTTGGAGTTTCCTCTGTGGGCATTGCCTTTTCAGTGACTTCCCACAGATCTTCCTTACAGAGAAGAAAGAACATCTTCTGTCGCCAATGATCATAATTCGTCGAATTCAGCAAGCGAAATCCATGCTTGGTAAAACCGCTACGATCGTTTGAAATATTCTCCGTCATATTCAAACACAAAATCGGCAAACACAATCGATAAATTAACCGGTTTCTCTGCCTTTTAAAGAAAAATATTCGTATTTTCGGCTTTGCGTTCTAGGCCCATAACCTGATGAAATATGCACAAAACGTCCACATAGTTTAGCCAGAAAATACAAAGAACCATCAGTTCATTTTCCTTAAATAAACGTTTTTACACACAGGACGTTAAAGACGGACAGATGAGATGTTACAAACAAAAGACAATTAACATAGTTCACGGTTTTATTTTATATACCCGGAATGCGATAAATAAACTTTTGATAGTTAATTGCGGAGAGACGCTAAATACAAGTTTTCTAACAGTCTCGATGTCGACTCGGGATCACGATAACGCCTCGAGCTTATGCTCGGATCGCGATGACGCCTCAGAGACGACTCGGGTCGCGACCACGCTTCGAATAGTGTTCGATATAATTTTAGTGATCGTGTTTCCGCTGTACCGTGCCCTTCGACCGTCTAATGCGAACTGACTCTCGTCGCGGTAGCCGCGAGCCATGATTCCCACTATTCTTTTAATGAAAAGAACGAACATTACTCGATTGGCGGATTCTAGATCCGCCCTCTCTAAATCGCTTGCGTCCACCAATCAAATCATATGTCGAACCGCGACGACTAAATTTGATGGAAAGAAGACAAAGACAGCGGAAGTCACATATCCGATTTCACCGGCACCGAAGATGTTTGAAGTTATGCCGCATCTTGTTATGTAAATATGTGTGTGTGAGTCTGCGTCGCTGACTCTTTGTTTTGTACATATTTATCTTATAGCCTACGTCGTGCACGACTTTCGCTTATTAGCAACGCAACACCAACAGTCACTATAAATAATCCAGAAACAATGTATTTACGAATTAATATTAATATTAATATTAAGAATTTCAGAACGCCGGTTTTCCACAGACAATGAAAACTGTGTTTGTATCACGTTCTATGCCACCAAATATCCATTATGTTGTTAAGATACCACCTTTGTTAAATTTTCTTTTCCTAATTTTGGCTTCATCTATTTCTACAATAATTGGGTCAAAAACGATTTTTGAAAAACATCAAAATATGATAGTTTATTCATAAATTGTATCGTAAATAATTTTTTTTGTAAAAAACGTGAATTTATTAATAATGTTTTCCACCTGTCGCGCCGCGAGCCCCGCAGAGGGACGCTGACCAACTTTCTTAAAGAGAATTTTATTATAGTATTTTGAAAAAGTCTCGACAAGGACTACAAAAATATGCAATAAAAAATGAGGGATTTTATTTAAAAAAACTTCAATTATATTGACCTGGCCTTGAAAAGATCATTCAAAGTCAAGTCTATATTTTTATCATCTGTCCCGCTTATAAATATCCTATAACTTTTATGTGAAATATTTTTCCATATCTAAAGCCGTTTTCGAGACCAGGGATCCAGGGAGCTGGGTCAGACTCATGAAGTAGGAGAAGCCTCTTACTTTGTGATCAGACTTCCCACGCAACACGCCGACGTCTTTTAGACGTCTAAACGACGTCCCGTCCGTACGTCACATGACGTACTGAAAATGTACCGAAGACGTCCAGTAGACGTCTTTTTGTACGAAAAATGTGGCGCCCAAAGACATCCAATAGACATCGTTAGTACGTACAACGGTACGTACCAAAGGCGTCCAATAGATGTCATTGTACGTACTAACGATGTCTATTGGACGTCTTTGGGCGGTACATCGTATCACCCAAACACGTCCAGTAAATATTGTTATATCCTTTCAGGGGGCCTAGATTACGTATCTTTTTACAAAGTAAAAATGCGGAAAATGAACAAATTTAGATTTTAACCAATAAAATTATAGTATACTCTAGTGAATTCTTTCACTTTTCGCATTTTTACCTCGTGAAAAGATAAGTAATAGGCCCCCAGGATGTAAAATGGATGTAGTGTAGACGTTTTTGATGGATATTTCTGAAAATAGCATTTATAGAAATTATTAAAGTCGCGAAATGGTCGAGAAAGTAAAATTAGATTAATATTTATTTTATTATAAAAAAACACAGCTTATAAATCTATATATATAAAATAGAATGTCTGTATGTATGTATGTATGTATGTTCTTTATACACTCTTGAACTATTCGACCGAATTTTTACCAAAAGTATATAAAATAGGGGTAAAATTTTCCGGGGAGTGTTATAAAGTGTATAGTTTTTTGTTACCGATCTTTTTGGAAATCGGTATCCGAAATTTTTCTAATTTTTTGGGAAATAATTGACCGAATCTTAAAGAATTGTATATAAAATAAGGGTAGAATTTCCCGGGGAGTGTTATAAACTGTATAGTTTTTCGTTACCGATTTTTTTGGGAATCGATATCCGAAATTTTTCTAATTTTTGGGAAATAATTTACCGAATTTTAAAGAATTGTATATAAAACAGGGGTAGAATTTTCCGGGAAGTGTTATAAACTGTATAGTTTTTCGTTACCGATCTTTTTGGGAATCGATATCCAAAATTTTTCTAATTTTTGGGAAATAATTGACCGAATTTTAAAGAATTGTATATAAAACAGGGGTAGAATTTCCCGGGGAGTGTTATAAACTGTATAGTTTTTCGTTACCGATCTTTTTGGGAATCGATATCCAAAATTTTTCTAATTTTTCGGGAAATAATTGACCAAATCTTAAAGAATTGTATGTAAAACAGGGGTAGAATTTCCCGGGGATTGCCATAAAGTGTGCAATTTTTCGTTACCGATTTTTTTGGAAATCGGTTACAATTCAAATTTTTCAGGAAATAATTAAGTGAATCTCAAAGAATTGTATACGACAGAATTGAACTTCAGTCGATAAAAAAGTAATATATTTCAATTTATAGCATTTTTATGGATTGGTGTGTATGTATGTTTGCTTTACTACTCATTCGTTAATGGATCAAATTTTATCAGCCATTGCCTGATAAAGAAATTTTTTGATTAAGGATATTGAAACACAAATGAAGTCGTTTGAAGAAAAACGCCTCCCGGGCGAAGCCCGGGTAACCAGCTAGTGCTTATATATAGTACAGCTAAAATGTATATATAGTTATGCAAACATTTATTACAAGAACTATTGACTATGTTCTGCATATAGAACCATATAGGTAAAAGAAGCATAAAAAAAGAAAGTTCCTCATTTTTAAGACTCATGGGTAGTCATCACGGCCATATTAAATTCTTGCTATCAAAGGCAAGAAATTAAACCCTATTTTATTGTGCGTTCCATTTTCAAATAAAAACATTTTGATAAAAAATATCTAGCGTGCTTGAAATCTGTGCGGACGTGAAATGGCATGATTTCTTTCTTTTCCTCTTTTTTCCATAGAACAACGCTGGCCAAACTTGGAAGCATCATCATCGTCGGCGTCATATTACGTGTGTAAAATGTTGAACAAAACTGTGTCTATCTTCTCGCGCGCGCGTATTCATAAATCACTGAATAAACCTTTGAACGTGTGCAGTTGCATGGATCTTCGAATTCACGTACAATACCGTCAAGATTTATTTTTCCACTTCGAATATTTTTCAGACTTTTTTTGTTGTGACACTAGGTCAAGCAGAAAATGTGCAACGAGGGAAAAATAATATCTGGAATTCATTCGACTTGCCTGAGAGTTTCGATTTTTTACAAACTCATACATATATCTAATATGTATAATAAAACGTACTTACAAATCGAACTGAAAAATTCTCTCTCTCAAGATTGACTATTCATTAATTCAGCGCAAAATCTAAAAAAAAGAGCACGCAAGCGCATGTTAATCAAACATCACGTTGGACTAAATATTACTTCAGTACTAGAGAAAAGAAGAGACGAAAAGAAAGACGGGGAAGAAAAAGGGGAAGAAAAGGGAGAGGTAGAAGAGTTAAAGAATAGGCGATGGCGATGACATGCAAGTACAAATTACACATTGCACATGTCAGAGTTGCCAACAAATTTCGTTTACTTCATTGGAAGAATTAATTGCTAAACCATATCCCATAACAACCCCATTATCACGTCAACGTTATTTCATAAGCATTTAAAGTCTCGACCGCGAACGGTTGCGACTTCTAATCTCGGCTACCGTCACTTTTGAACGATCCAAAATTTCTCTGCACACTGCATGTGTATGTGACAAAGTCACATCACGCAATGGAATCTATTTATATAACAAACTAAAATATGTTTGGACATCGCGACCAGTCACCTCTGCTCTTGTGATCCCAACATTCGCCATTATAAACGAAACAACAGCTGTCCGTGTACGGATCTTGCTTCTTCTTGAACCACAGCGGTTCGTACGCGATAGAAAATCGTAGATAGATTAACTTCGATACAAGTTATTTCGCCTCATCGCGAATCTTCGGAATCCTATCCGATGCTCGCCGGAACCAATCAATTATTGTACTTTCCATGACACGATTATCAATATTTTTGTACCGTTTTTTCACAGCATCTGTAAGTGACAAATTAAAACATTTTATACTTATTTGTAAAAAAAAACTAATTTTTTTACTTATTACAAAATTCTATTAGTCATAGAAGTAATTGAATATAATTATTGTTTCATATAATATTGAACATAGGCTACGGTCAACGTGACGCTACAAATGCTTTGGAGCGTTCTTCTTCTCCTTCTTTCTTCATTGAAAGAAAAGAGAAGAGGAATGCTTCGAAGCATTTGTAGCGTCACGATGACTGTAGCCTGAGAAGTATTTCTGGCAGCAATTATTAAGAATCATGCTCTTATGCAGGAAGTGTCACACATAAAAATATCATACCTGTTAGTACCAAGCACGTAGCTATGAATTTTTTCGTATTTTTTCGTAGTTCTACACGTAGTTAGATACGTCTACAAATTATTACTTCCTCCTTGAAAAAATTCTTTATAAATTTCACGGTCCTGACAACGGTCCTCATCAACTGTCTAGTTAGCTCTGGCCAAAGTGATATCTGTGTACGAATAAATATATTTTTAATAAACTATTAAACTATTACAACATATAACCTAACTTGTCAGCTTTCTCGACATGTGAAGAAAAATGTGTTTATAGATGTATTGCTTTATTGCTTACGACCACGATCAAATAAGCGTTACGATAGATGTATATATAGTTCTAGCTTTACATGCCCCACGAGCGGAGATATATTGCGACGCAAGTCCAAAAGTGAAAATTTTATATTAAGATACTTACGTAAGATACGTCGACGTTTCTCAATAATATATATATGTATATATGTGTATCAGAAATGTCACTTTCACTACTTTCAACGGTATAGAATTAACACGCGGTCTCGTCCCGGCGAAAAGCAAATGGGGGTGGGGAGGAGGCTGTTGCACACAGAACGTGTTGCACAGGATATAACATGTGCCGCGCGGTAAGAAGCTACGCGCGGTACGCTCACAACGGACAGATCACTAAAAATATGCGACGCGACTTGCTAATTACAGAACGCGACTGACTAACGCAACTTAATTAAACTACGACGCGGGACTTCGGACTGCCGACGTTAACGCTAAATACGACCAACTCAGAATCGGCGGGCGCACAACGCACAACCAGAACAATGGCTGTCGCGAAGGAACGACGCCGACGCGCGTAACATCACGCACGACCGGCACATGACACGTGACACGCAACTCGCACGCCACTCTCGACCAATTAGAACGAGCGCATCACTGGCGGCACTGAATCGCGCCAATGCCTACGCTCCATGCGAGAGAGACCAATTCTAGGCAAATTAAGCTATAGTAGCCGCTGCGCACGCAACCTGTACTGTACATACATACATGGAATGCGTTCCGATATTCGCTACTACTAAAAATTTGTAGTATTATATATCTATATATATAAAGGAAGATGTCCTGACTCACTCACTCACTCACTCACTCATCAACGCCCAGCCCAAACCCCTGAACCGAATTTTTACCAAAAGTATATGAAATAGGGGTAGAACTTTCCGGGGTGTTCGGACTCATCTATATACGTTTGGTACTTTCGGCAGCGCTCGCGCGGCGTTGCTATGCGGTCGCACGCGATCGTGCGCCTTCGGCGTTTCTCGCCCGAGTTCGGGCGCCCCGAGCCGGCTCGGGCTCAGATCTTTCGGGAGTCTCGGCCTGCGAGCACGTACATACATTCAGTACGAGAAGTTTTCCGGCGTTACTTTACGAGCAAGCTGCCTTTCAGAATTGTATTGTGAAGTAAAGAGAAGTGGTGTCGTGGCGTAATAAAGAGTGCTGCTATAATAAAACCAAAGGAAAAGTGCATAATTTCCTGCCCGTCCCGTCCCTTAAAATTCGAGCGACAACGACGGTAGAAACTTCGAGACATAATCGCATCAAGCGATTGCATACGAAGTTTCGAAATACGCAACAAATGGTCCTTCGAGCCGGATATCGCCGGATGGATACAACCCACGGAGATATTCGGGCATCAACGTCTACGCCATCCACATAAAATTCAGCAATCATTGCCGGATCCCCAAGCCTCGCAAGCTCGAGACTCTACCAGCAGGAGGACGAAGCCCATCGTCCTTGAAGCATCCTGCAGCTCGTTAGCATTCCGTTGAGCCAGCGAGCCAGAAAATCTCCCTGAAGGGGGCAAGCCAGCCCCGGGAAGGTTCCCGCCAAACGTCGACGCCGCCATCTTTGCATCACGTTCTCGCCAAACGTCGACGCCGCCATCTTTGCATCGCGTTCCCGCCAAACGTCGACGCCGCCATCTTTGCATCACGTTCCCGCCAACCGTCGCCGCCGCCATTTCCAGAGGCAACCGTCGTCGCCGCCATTTCCAGAGGCAACCGTCGCCGCCGCCATCGCCAGAGGCAGCCGTCGCCGCAGCCATCTTTGCATCGAGCCCGCGCAGCCCTTGTTGCTAGCGAGCACTCAGCGATCGTCCGTTCACTTCCAGGTAGGGAAGACTTATTCGATTTACCACCAACCAGAAAGATCGCTTGCTCTTTGTCCTGTCTTTTTCGCATTCGCGTTATTAATAGCGAACATGAATAGTGATTCGGATCTCGGTAATTTAAAGAAGCGTCGTTCTACTCTTAAAGGATCGTGCACGCGCGTAAAAACATACGTGGATACCGTCACGTCGATCACGCCGGCGGTAACGGCGCAGCTCGAGGAGCGCAAAAACAAATTAGAGCAATTCTGGAACGATTACAATGATGTGCAAACACAATTAGAGTCGTTAGATGAGGCCGAAGCTAGCGATAGAGCTAATTTCAAAGAAGCATTTTTCGAGTTATCATCTAGAATTCAAGCTTTAACACTACGTCCGTCTACGACGCGTGGCGTCGATACACCGTCGCCGACAGGATCAAGCGTCTATGATTCTACGGTTAACATTCGATTGCCGAAGCTCGACTTGCCTAAATTTTCCGGGAAATATGACGAGTGGTTCCCGTTCCACGATGCGTTCCATTCGGTCATACATACGAATTTGAGTCTAAGTAATATACATAAACTGCAGTATTTGAGAGCATCGACTACCGAGGACGCGCACAAGGTAATATGCTCGCTAGAAATTTCAGACGACAATTACGCGGTCGCGTGAAATTTATTAAAAGAAAGATACGACAACAAACGTATTATGGTACAGAATCACCTTAAAGCCATAGTAGAGTTACCCGCGATGAATAAAGAAAACGCATCCGAGCTGCGTCAAATCGCGGACGGAGCGGCTCGTCATATTCAAGCGCTAAAGGCGTTAAAGCGTCCAACGCACAGTTGGGACGATCTGTTAATTTATTTGCTGGGTTCTAAACTCGACGCAGGCACAACGTGTGAATGGCAAAGGTCACTGGTAGACGACAAACTGCCCACACTTAAACAGTTTCTAAATTTTTTGTCCCACCAATGTCATGTCCTCGAGTCAACGCAAAAGACGAGTAACCCCGCGGCCAAAGAATACAAATACGCGATCACAAGCCAATGACAAACAGAAGGCGTCGTGCAACACGGCCGTCAAGGCAAAATGTATTTTTTGTAGCGGCGAGCACCCTGTATACCAATGCAAACAATTTTTAGATTTAACTATTGCTCAGCGCATAGAAGGTATTCGATCTCGTAAAATATGTTTGAATTGTTTGCGTTCAACGGCGCATATCGCCAACAAGTGTCCGTCGGGAGGCTGCAAAATTTGCTCCCGCAAGCATAATACATTATTGCACATTCCAAGCGTCGTGGCCGAGCAAAACAAATCGGTCGAGAGCGCGAAACAAGCGTCTAACGTCTCGAATTCGACGGAATCAAATGCATCTAGTGTGGTGGTAACACATTCGTCGAGCTCAGCATCGAGCAACGATGCTTTTCTATCTACAGCTGTTGTGTTCGCTCAAGCTAGGGACGGTTTACAACGTTCTTGTCGAGTCCTTTTAGACTCAGGATCGCAAGCTAACTTCGTGACTAAAAACTTTTTAATCGCATTAGGTTTAGTCCCTCGTTCGATAGAAATATCGGTGTCAGGTATAAGCGGAACGGCAACACGGGCTAATCAAGCGGTTCAGATTAAATTTAGTTCTAGGATAAGCTCTTTTTCGTTTGTCATTGACTGTGTTGTAGTTGACTACATAACTGACGACCTGCCTGCATTCACTGTCAAGCGTCAATCGTTTGATATTCCTCGCAATATTCCTCTGGCAGATCCCCAATTCAACGTTTCATCAGGTATTGACGTATTAATTGGCACGGAGGTATTCTGGAGTCTTATGTGCATAGGACAGATCAAGGCATCGGACAAGCATCCGACGCTGCAGAAAACTAGATTAGGATGGATATTGGCAGGAAAGCTTAGCAATGGTATTTCGCGTTCACAGCGTGTTACTTCCCTCCATGCTTCAGTTAGCAATATCGAATTAAACAACCAGCTTACGAAATTTTGGAAGATGGAGGACTTTCATGGCAGTTATAAAACTTACACGCTAGAAGAAAACCTTTGCGAGCAGCATTTCGTAAAAACTACGTTTCGGGACGACCAAGGCAGATACGTGGTTCAGCTACCGCTTAAGCAACAATCGGTCCACAGTCTCGGCATGTCTAGGGATATCGCGCTAAACCGTTTACGTTCGCTGGAAAGGCGTTTCGACAAGGACTCCAGTTTAAGGTTACGATATTCGAATTTCATGCATGAGTATATCGATTTAGGCCACATGCGGCAAATAGTGGAACAAAATCTAAATGAAACTGGCACATATTACATGCCTCATCATTGCATGGTAAAGGAAGATGCCAAGAGCACTAAACTTCGCGTAGGTTTTGACGCGTCTTGCAAGACGGATAGTGGATTGTCATTAAACGACGCGATGATGGTAGGGCCAGTTATTCAAGACGACCTCATTTCTGTGCTCTTAAAGTTTAGGACTTATCGTTACGTTCTCGTAGCTGATATAATAAAAATGTATCGACAAATATTAATACATCCATCTCAAACGAAGCTACAGAGAATCTTGTGGCGTGACGACAAAACCTCCGACGTTCAAGCATTCGAGTTGGCCACTGTCACTTTGGCACCGCTGCGGCGTCCTATCTGGCCACAAGATGTCTCCTCGATCTAGCGGAGCGGTACGCAAATGAATTCCCACTAGGATCGCTGCATTTAAAACGCAATTTCTACGTAGATGATCTGCTCACCGGAGCAGATTCAAAGTCAGAGGCTTTAGCAATACGCGACCAAGTAATACAATTACTAAAGTTAGGCTCCTTTGAACTTAGCAAATGGGGATCCAATTGCCCTGAGTTGCTAGCGGGTATTAACGATCGGAGCGATAGGCTCGTGGCCTTCGACAAGGACAACAACTCTCGCGTATTGGGTACGGCATGGGATATGCGCGACGATTTTTTTTGCTTTTCGTTAAATCCTGTGCAAGCTTCGAACACCATTACAAAACGCTCCATACTCTCGGAACTGGCAAAATTATTTGACCCTTTGGGACTACTTGGTCCGAGCATAGTGATAGCGAAAATCATTTTGCAAAACCTGTGGCAGTCGGGCGTGAGTTGGGACGAATCCGTCCCCCAGAACGTTCATACGAAGTGGTTACAGTTTAGGTTACAACTCTCGAACATCGACAGGTTGCAGATACCTCGTTGCGTCAAATATAGAGCAGAGGCACGATTCATACAAATCCATGGCTATTGTGACGCGAGTGAAAGCGCTTACGGCGCTTGCGTTTATGTCCGCACTCATTTAGGGCCAGAAAGATATGTTTCTTATCTTCTTTGCTCGAAATCCCGCGTGGCTCCGGTTAAGGCTGTTTCTCTCCCGCGTCTCGAATTGGCCGCAGCATTGTTGTTGTCACAGTTGATTGATAAAGTTAGGTCGTCCATTGACACTACCGACATGAGGATATTATTGTGGTCAGACTCCACCATAGCGCTCAACTGGATAAACTCCCATTCACGTCGATGGTCAACATTTGTTGCTAACCGCGTAGGAGAAATCCAAAGATTGACAGAACGATCCAACTGGCGACACGTCAAATCATCAGATAATCCCGCAGACGTCTTGTCAAGGGGACTGCTCCCCAACGAATTGTTAAATTTGGAGTTGTGGTGGCATGGCCCTTCTTATCTAATGCTACCGGAACACGACTGGCCTAGTGGCGAATTTATAGTTCTCACCGAGGGCGTTCCCGAGCAAAGGGTCGCCTGTTCAGTTGCTTCGTCATTCGATTTTAGCACCATAAACGATCTAATTGACAGGTATTCTAACCTGAATAAAACTTGTAGGATCATAGCATACTGCTTCAGGTTTCTCACAGCCAACGCGTCTAAACCTTCTACTGTAGAAGTATCTCCGCAGGAAATAGCACGCTCATTAAGGTTGTTATGCAAGATGGCTCAAAAGCAGAGTTTTCACGCGGAGTATGACTCATTAAGCCGGAATGAAAACATCAGCAGCTCAAGTAAGCTAAAATCTCTAGCTCCGTTCATGGAAGACGACAATTTAATCAGAGTAGGTGGCAGGTTGAAGAAGTCAGAGCTAGGCCATGACGCTTGTCACCAAATAGTGCTTCCGCGGAATCATAATCTAACCAAACGAATAATAGAACACGAACATTTACGGAACCTGCACGCCGGTTTGCAGGCTACAATGGCGTCAGTCAGATAACGCTATTAGCCACTAGCCTTAAGGTCAACAGCACGCCAAGTCATCAACAGGTGTATCACTTGTTTCAAGGCTCGTCCCGTCTTTTCGGAGGCTCAAATGGGTCCTTTACCGGCATCTAGAGTCACGGTCTCTCCACCTTTTTCTCATTGCGGCGTAGATTATGCCGGACCAGTGACCTTGCGAGAAGGGAGTCGACGTAATTCACGTAATCGTAAGGCGTACTTAGCTGTCTTCGTTTGCTTTGCGACGAAAGCAGTGCACTTAGAAATAGTCAGCGACCTTACTACTGACGCGTTCATCGCCGCGCTAAAAAGGCTCATTTCTCGAAGAGGAAAGCCTGACCAAATGTACTCCGACAACGCGACGACGTTCGTTGGGGCTCAGAGGCAATTAAGGGATTTCTACGACCTTTTGCGAACAGATGAAGCGCAAACAACGATCGGGCAGTTCTTACGCAGTCATGAAACCACATGGAATTTTATACCTCCTAATGCGCCACATTGTGGTGGCCTTTGGGAGGCGGCTGTTAAATCCGCAAAATACCACCTCGGGCGAATCGTGGGTGGGCAGAACTTAACCTTTGAAGAAATGTCGACTACTCTATGCGAAATTGAAGCCGTATTGAACTCACGACCCCTTATGCCTCTGAGTTCCGACCCAAACGATATGGCGTACCTAAGTCCCGGACACTTTCTGGTTGGCGCGCCACTGAATAGCTTCCCCATCCCTGATTTAAGCGATACAAATGTAAACCGGCTCACGCGGTGGCAAACAGTTCAACAAATGCGCCAGCATTTTTGGACCAGATGGAGCAATGAGTATTTGAATTTCCTTCAGGAGCGCCACAAATGGCAACAGTCAAAGGGTCAGCAATTAGAGCCAGGACAGCTGGTCCTGATAAAGCAACAAGGTCTTGCGCTTTTGCAATGGTTAACCGGACGAGTAGAGCGAGTGCATCCCGGAGCAGACGGTATAGCTCGCTCAGCCACTGTTAAGACAGCCAAGGGATCTTACGATAGGCCGTTAACCAAGTTAGCCATATTACCCGCGTGAGTCGCGCAATTTCATTGGAATTTAATTTTGTTTGTTTGCCTTTCGTTGTTTATATAGCGAAATCGATATTCCTTTAAATGTGTAAAATTAGTTGTAAGTTTATCAGAACTGCGTTCGAGTTCTTAGATTTTATCCAGCCTAAATTCAAAAATATTCTTGTTTTACTCGAACTGGTTCAGTTATTTTAGTTAACTTTACTTGTTTATCAGCCAAGGCTCTAGGCTTGTTAGAGCTTATTCAAATAATACGTTTAGTTTGTGTTCATTCTTAGTCATAAGGGTAATTATTGAAGGAGAACCCTTCAAGGTGGGCGGCTTTGTTCGGACTCATCTATATACGTTTGGTACTTTCGGCAGCGCTCGCGCGGCGTTGCTATGCGGTCGCACGCGATCGTGCGCCTTCGGCGTTTCTCGCCCGAGTTCGGGCGCCCCGAGCCAGCTCGGGCTCAGATCTTTCGGGAGTCTCGGCCTGCGAGCACGTACATACATTCAGTACGAGAAGTTTTCCGGCGTTACTTTACGAGCAAGCTGCCTTTCAGAATTGTATTGTGAAGTAAAGAGAAGTGGTGTCGTGGCGTAATAAAGAGTGCTGCTATAATAAAACCAAAGGAAAAGTGCATAATTTTCTGCCCGTCCCGTCCCTTGAAATTCGAGCGACAACGACGGTAGAAACTTCGAGACATAATCGCATCAAGCGATTGCATACGAAGTTTCGAAATACGCAACACGGGGAGTGCCATTAAGAAGGGATTTTTAGAAATTCGAGCCCTAACGGTATGAAAAGAAGTAAAACGTGTTTTCACGGATTCTTTAATATCGCTCAGCCTAAACCCCTGAATCTAATTTTTACCAAAAGTATATGAAATAGGGGTAGAATTTTCCGGGGAGTGCCACTATGTGTATAGTTTTTTGTTACCGATTTCCTGGAAACTGGTTTTTTTAATTCTTCGGGAAATAATTGGCTGAATATCAAAGAATTATAGATCAAATTCTTTGTACCAAAAGTATATGAAATAAAGATAGAATTTTTTGGGGAGTGCCACTATGAGTATAGTTTTTTGTTACCGGTTTTTTGGAAACCGGTTTTTCTAATTTTTCTAATTTTTTTAATTTTTTGGGAAATAAATGACCGAATCTCAGAGAGAGAGAGAGAGAGAGAGAGAGAGACTATTTGCGTGTCTTATTACATACGTTCTCCGGGGCGAAGCCCCGAAAGGGAGATGTCCTGACTTACTCACTCACACACTCATCAACGCCCAGCCCGAACCCTTGAACCGAATTTTTACCAAAGGTATATGAAATAGGGGTAGAATTTTCCGGGGAGTGCCACTATGTGTACAGTTTTTTGTTACCGATTTTTTAGAAACCGGTTTTTCTAATTTTTCTAATTTTTCGGGAAATAATTCACCGAATCTCAAAAAATTATAGATCAAACAAGGGCAGAATTTTTCGGGGAATGCTATAAAGTGTATAATTTTTCGTTACCGATCTTTTGGAAGCCGGTACGGAAATTTTTTCAATTTTTCGGAAATTTATTAACCGAATCTTAAAGAAGTAGAAATAGAATTTTCTGGGGAGCGCCATGATGTGTACAGTTTTTGTTGCCGATTTTTTTGAAAACCGGTTTTCTTAATTTTTCCAATTTTTCGGGAAATAATTGATTAAATCTAAAAAAATTATACATAAAAAAGGAGTATTATTTCCCGGGGAGTGCTATAAAGTATATAATTTTTTATTACCGATCTTTTTGAAAGCAGGTAACAGAAGTTTGACGAATTTTTCCGGAAATAATTGATCGAATTTTAAAGAATTGTATATAAAACGGGTAGAATTTCCCGGGGAATGCTATAAACTGTATAGTTTTTCGTTACCGATCTGAGAGAAAGAGATTGATTGATTGATTGATTAGGTTTATTTATGCCCAAGCATGAGCTAAAGGGCAAAGGTGCAATAAAAGCAAATAAAACAATATAATACAATAGTAACAAGATATAGTACTAAAAATAAGTAGCGGGAAATATCATGATACGCAGAGCAAGAACTGGTAAGTAACGAAATATAGACAAAAATGTAAGGCTTAAGAACTAACTTAGAATTACGCACGCAATGGTATCATTGCACTGTATAGTCGACGCAAAAAGGTTAAAGCATCAGCCAGATTATTAGCCAGATTCAGAGGCAAGCAAAATTAAATGAAGAAGGTTTTTAAAAGATGCGATGGAAGATGCAGATGTTATACTAGTAGGAAGAGTATGCCAAAAACGAATTGAGGAAAGACGAAAGGAGTGCATATATGTGGCAGATATCATAAATAAACCGAATACAGCAATTTACATGTCTTTGCAATTTAGTATTCAACTCATTGCTCAGGCCATGATAGACAAGACAGCAATAGTCAATATGAGGTATAATTAATGCTGTAACTAATTTGATTCTTAATTCAGTGGAAAGAGAGTTTCTATTAAATTTTAGTTTATATAGTGCATGATGGACTTGCTGTGAGACATGCAGAATATGTTTCTTCCAAGAAAGAGTAGACGTGAACATAACGCCCAAATTCTTCACTTCACTTACAAAAGGAAGAGGTACCTGGTTTACAGTAATAGGCGGTAGAAGACAAACGTCAATATGCCTAACGTATGCTTTACTACCATAAATAATCACCTTTGATTTGGCAGGATTCAGTTTTAGGCCATTAGACTCAGCATAATTAAATATAGCGTTCGCATCCTTAGAAATTAACTCTAATCCATGAAGAATGTCAGCCGGTGAGCATGATAGATAAATTTGAATGTCATCGGCAAACATCATATGTGATGCATGTGACAAGACGCTACCAATATCGTTAATAAAGAAAGAGAATAAAAGTGGACCAAGCACGGAACCCTGTGGGACGCCCGACGACGTAGATAGCCAATCAGAAAGCTTGCCAGAATCATCTACCACCGCCTGAGAACGACCAGTCAAGTATGAAAAGATCCATGTAAGAACGGCGTCAGAGAAACCGATCGCCTTAAGTTTAGAGAGTAGGCGAAGATGTGGAACAGTATCAAATGCCTTGCTGAAATCAAAGAGAATCATGATTGTGACAAACCTGTTGTCAATTCCCTCCTTGATATCATCACAAATGCGAAGTAGTGCAGACTGAGTGTTATGGCATGGTCGATAAGCAGACTGTCTTGGATTTAAGAGATCATGCTCGATTAAGTAGTCGGTAATCTGTGAGACAACAATCCTTTCAAGGACTTTAGAAAGTTCAGGCAGATTGGCTATCGGTCTCGTATCAGACGGAGATGACGGAATGCGAATTTTCGAAAGAGGGCGGATAAGCGCTTGTTTCCACAAAGACGGAAATGAGGAAGTTTCTAATGAGCAGTTAAATAAGGTAGTTAGATACAATGAAATCGTTGGCCAAGCGATACGTAAAATATAAAGCGGAATTCTATCGGAACCTGACGCATACGAATGATGTGGTCCCATAAAAATGAGCTTAAAAATCGTGCAAGGTGTAACAGCAGAGAACACAAATTCTGGACATTGAGATGGACGAGTAACCAGTGCAATGGCAGAAATGAAGTCAGCATATGAACATGGCAACTGAGCGTTAGAAACAGAAACGTAAAATGAATTCAATAGATCGGGTGAAAAAAAACGTAGAGGAGAAACCAAGGATGATTTGACAAGACCCAAGCGAGCCAGCTCTCTCCATAGTTTAGCAGGGTCCGTAATATTCTTAAGAGTATTGAAATGAAACTCGCTTTTGGCACGCTTCACATCAATATTGAGCTGGTTGCGGAAAAGTCTATAGGTGGCATAACTAAGTAAACTATTAGAACGTTTTGCCTGCTTATACAGCCGATCACGAGTACGAAACCGGGTTTTAAGTTCAACTGTAAGCCACTGCGCAGGAGGCTTTCTAATAACGAATATACGCTCAGGAGCCAACACATTAAGCGTTCCAAGTAAGGCATCGGACAGCGCTGTACATAGCTCATCAACTTTAGCAACGTTAGTCCAGTCATCAAATCCGACTTGACTGCCATCAGTGACTCGCCGAGTGCACGCAGGGAAACCGGTACCCTCAATGATATACAGAAGGTGATCACGAAACGCATCACCATTAATAGCTCTATAACTACGCCTTAAAATGTTACGCTCAATTCCCCAGCTCGTACCGAGTGACAGCGACAACTCAATGAGATCATGACCGGCTATAAATGGGCACTCGGATTTAGTAAACTTTAGGACCTTATCTCCATCATCCACCGCGACAACATCAAGCCATGAGTCAGAGGTAGCCGTGTGATGCGTAGCATCAGAATGAATAATGTGCATTGATATGCCCGACATAAGTTCACGTAGATAATTAGCCTCAAAATTATTCGAGAGAAGGTCGCAGTTAAAGTCACCGCTAATGATTATATTTTTATACAGATGCGAAACACTGGTGAGTGCTTCAACGAATTCATGTAAGAGGAGACCCTTAGGTCTTCTGTAAACTGACGCAAATAATACAGACTCATCATTAGGTAACCGGATTTCAATGATGAGATATTCCGGAGAGTTGATGTCAGCTCCCGAAGAAGCAGCAATAATTTTGACCTTCAATGAATCATGAACAAAGCAGGCAACTCCTCCACCTCGTCTACTCACTCGATCATTACGAATAAGAAAGTATCCGTGTAAAGCTACTAAAGCATCAGAAACCTGAGAATGCAGCCATGTCTCAGACACTGAAATGACATGAAATGAGTTAGCAGCAAAACGCATTCTAATTAAATCAATATGTCCCCGAAGAGAATTAGCATTAAACTGAGCTAAACAAAATTGAGTAGACGAGACAGATTTACAATGTGCAACGGAAGATAATGATTGGTCAGGCAATAACTGGTCAGAACGTGCACGTCAAACGAGCCTATCAAGATCTGCACTCGAATCAACGCGAATAACAGGCTCACCGTCCGAGTGTCTAACACGAATACAGCCATCCCTCACCCAGATATATTTATAAGACTTCTCCCTGGCAACACGCTTAGCCCGTTGCAATAGCTCATATTTATCTTTAGGGAGAAACTCATTGACGTACACGCCTCGATCCGAACCACCATCGAAAATCTCACTTTGCTTAAGTGTACGCCGCGCTCGCTTTTTAGCAATAACCGTATCTCGAACCGCACCAGAGACTAGGGTAACGATATATGAGTTAGTAGTAACCGGTAAGGGCAGTTCACGAGCCGCCACTGGCTGAGGCTTACGTACAACGGATCTGACATCTAAGATGAGGCACGACAGATCCATGACATCAAGAGTCTTGAACACGTTGCGAACGCACGCCAAGGGAGTAATGGACATTACCGCAGGTACACCTGATATAATAAGCTTGTTCACATCCGCCCGAGTCTGCGGTACCGAATGAGAAACCTTCTGATCGCTTTTCAGCTCACGGATTTCAATTTTGAGAGAGAGAGAGAGAGAGAGAGAGAGAGAGAGAGAGAGAGAGAGAGAGAGAGAGAGAGAGAGAGAGAGAGAGAGAGAGAGAGAGAGAGAGAGAGAGATATAATTTATTATGCCCAAGAAAAACTAAAGGGCAAAGATTAACAATACAAAAAAAGAAAAAAAAAGATAACAAAAGTGCATGCTCTCACTTGCACAAATCAGTTAAGTGTAGAGCACAACTTAATAGCAATTACAACAGTATACACTGTAAAAGAACTAGAACTAACGCAACTTAAAAATAGGAACAATGTAAGTACAGTTAAACTAAAACTAATATCAAGAATAAAACGCAATATAACTTACAAGCTGATAAGAGGGAAAGACACCATCAAAAGCCTCGCGCCAGCAATCGATATCATGCAACTTCACGTGCTAACAGATACGCTTTGAGAAGACCTTTGAAGGAGACAAATGAAGAAGCAGAGGTAATATTAATAGGAAGAGAATGCCAAAAATATATAGCTGAAAGATGAAAGGAGTTTCTATAGGTGGTAGTTCTATGGCAAGGAATTTGAAAGGTTTGGGATGCAACAAGACGGCGGTCAGATCTCCTCAACTGCGGATCAAGCAAAGCGAAATTGTCACGAAGATACGAGGGAGAGCGCATGTAAAGTATTCGAAACATTTGACAGCCAAGAAAGTATAACCTCCTGTTTTCAACTGTAAGCCACCCCAATTGTCGCCTGAACGGAGTAATATGTTCGTCACGCTTGAGATCAAATATAAAGCGAATGCAACAATTTACAAGTCTCTGTAACAAGGTGTTCAGTTCTCCAGTCAAACCATGATAGACTAGGCAGCAGTAGTCAATGTGCGGCATAATTAAAGCCAAAACCAGCCTTATCCTTAACCTTGTGGACAAAGAGTTTTTGTTAAACTTAAGCTTGTACAAAGAATAATGCACCTTTTGAGAGACGTGCAAGATATGCTTTTTCCAGGATAGATTAGATGTAAAAATTACACCCAAATTCTTAGCTTCGTTTACAAAGGGTAAAGGCGTATGGTTAACAATAATAGGAGGTAAACAATGGAGGTCGATATCATTGATATAAGCCTGACTACCAAATACAAGTACCTTAGACTTTGCAGGATTGAGCTTAAGACCATTTAACGTAGCATAGTCGAAAATAGCATTTGCGTCCCTTGAAATCAACTCAAGACCATGCAGAATGTTGGTGCGAGTACACTGGAGATAAATTTGTACATCATCAGCGAACAACATATGACAGACAAAAGACAGGAAACTGCCGATATCATTTATATAAAGAGCAAATAAAAGTGGGCCAAGTACAGAGCCCTGAGGGACACCAGTCGACGTGAAAAGCCACTCAGAAACATTACCCTCATCATCAAATACAGCCTGAGAGCGACCAGTAAGGTAAGAAAAAATCCACGCGAGAACCTCATCAGAAAAACCGATTTCTTTCAGTTTGATAAGCAAACGAAGATGTGGGACCGTATCAAACGCTTTACTGAAGTCAAATAGAATCATGACTGTAATGAGTCTTTTATCAATTCCCATTCTAATGTCATCACAGACACGTAAAAGAGCAGATTGCGTATTGAAACCGGAACGATACGCAGACTGTCTGGGATTCAGCAGGTTATGTTCATTCAAATAGTCGGAGATCTGTGAGGCCACCAAGCGTTCAAGAATTTTTGACATTTCAGGAAGGTTGGCAATAGGTCGCGTATCAGACGGTGACAGTGGAGTGCGAATCTTTGAGAGAGGGCGAATCAACGCACGCTTCCAAGATGAAGGAAATATGGAATCATTAAGTGAACGATTAAAAAGAGGAATGAGCCACTGAGAGATAATGGGCCAAGCAATACGAAGAACATAAAGCGGGATGCCATCATAGCCAGACGCGTAGGAGTGAAGAGGTCCATTAAAGATGAGTTTGTAAACCGAGTCCGGCTGTATAGTAGAGAAAACAAATTCAGGACGATGAGAAGTACAAGAAACTGAGGCGATGGCAGAAATAAAGTCGGCATATGTGCAAGGCAAAGACGTGCTGGACACTGAGACATAGTAAGAGTTAAGTTGATCGAGTGTAAAAAAGCGGAGAGGAGAAACCGACGTGGATTTAACCAATCCCAGACGAGCAAGTTCTCTCCACATTTTAGCGGAGTCAGTAACATTGGTAAGGGAAGCCAAGTGAAACTCACTTTTAGCACGCTTGATGTCATTGTTAAGCTGGTTGCGAAAGTGACGGTATCTAGCATAACCCAGTAGACTGCCTGAACGTTTGGCCTGCCTGTACAACTGATTACGAGTGCGGAGCCGGCATCTCAGTTCGTCCGTAAGCCATCGAACAGGAGGCTTCCTGATCACGGACACACGGGCAGGAGCAAATACATCAAGTGATTCAAGTAAGATACCGGACAGCCAGACACAAAGCTCATCAACATCAGAAGGGTAGCCCGCTACACTCTGAACGTTTACAGCAATAGCATCGAGATGTTCAAGGAACGCAGAGGCATCAATGCTCCTGTAACCACGTCGCAGGATAGATTGATCAAGGTCAAGCTTACGATCAAGTGAGTACGACAATTCCAGTAGATCATGACCGGCGATGAATGGACTCAAGGATTTAGCATATGCAAGAACCCTAGCACCATCATCAACAACTAAAACATCCAGCCATGAGTCAGAAGTAGCAGTATGAAAAGTAGCATCAGAGTTGACAATGGTTAAGGATAAGCCAGACATTAGCTCACGCAAATAATTCCCCTCATAACAATCGGTCAAAAGATTGCAATTTAGATCACCGCCAATAATAATATTTTTATATAAATGAGAGACACCAGTAAGTGATTCAACAAATTCGTTTAAAAGAGTGCCCTTAGGTCTCCTATATACTGACACAAACAATACTGCCTCATCACTCGGCAAACGAATTTCAATCATGATATATTCAGGAGCACTAAACTCAGTCCCAACAGAGGTTGCAATTAACCTGACTTTTAACGAATTATGCACGTAGCAAGCAACGCCACCGCCCACACGCCCCACCCGGTCGTGACGAACAAGAAAGTATCCATCCAAAGCCACAAGATCGTCCGACACACCCGCATGAAGCCACGTTTCAGATACAGAAATTATATGATGAGAATTGGTACTAAAATGTAAGCGAAGTAAAGGTAAGCGAATAAAGTCGATATGCCCACGAAGAGAGTTGGCGTTAAACTGCGCGATGCGGAGCGAAGAAGGATTACATGCTGAGTCGTGTCGGACAATCGTAGGCAACGGACGAACCAGCGAGACGCGTCAGGCCAGCTTAGCAAGATCAGCGTCAGAGTCGATACAAATAATGGGCTGTCCGTCAGAAGACCTCACGCATATATGGCCATTTCTGACCCAAACATACTTATAGGCGTTCTCCTTAGCAATACGCTTGACCCGCTGCAGCAAGTCATACGTGCACTTAGGGAGCAGTACGTTAACGTATACATGTCGATCAGAACCCGTATCAAATATATCACGCTGCTTGAGAATACCCTTTTCACGCTTTTTCGAAATTATGGCGTCGCACACAGTACCAGAAGCAAGAGTGACAATCATCGAACTTGACGCCGAAGCCACCCTGGAACTGCCCTGAGTAGCAGATGGTACTCTATTAACCATTCTCACGCCAAGAACATGACTAGCCAATTGAGATACATTTAATGCCGCGAGTACATTTTCAGTGAGTTTTGCAGGAGTCACGGATACTGTAGATGGCAAGCCAGAAACAATAAGCTCATTACACAAATGAGCGTCATGAGTTGACCGAGCAGATTTCAGATCACGGATTTCACGAACTAGCTTGGCATTATCTAGCTCTAATTGCGCAATGCGCTGACTATTCTTAGCCACAGTATCAGTAAGACGATTTAAGCAATCAAGTTTATCACTGAGCTCTTGATTGGTACGCTGCTGACAATCAATAAAAGCAGAAAGTTTATCATTAAACTTTTCATTGGTACGTTGCTGACAGTCAATGAAAGAAGAGAGTTTAGCATCCGTCGCCTTCATCTGCTCGACCAATCCACGTAACAAGTCGTCAGTAGAATTACGCGTAACATTGTCATCAAGATTCGAAGAAGAACCCACCGGGGTAGCCATACTGTCAAAATTGAATGACCGCGCGATATTATCTACCTCAGGTGTGAGAGGTAAGTTAATTGTAGTAGACAACGATCTACAGCAAGTGTCGGTGTATTTATAAAGCGCGTATGACTTAAGACAGCCCGGATGGAACGCCTTCGTGCAAACACATTCAACCAATGAGGTAGCAATCGACTTCTTGCACCTTGCACACACACGCTGCATTCCCGTCACTCAAGCAAGAAGAACCGTAAATCACGAGAGATAACGAATAGATCGATAAGTCATATAGATCCGCAAACACGTGTCACAAACAAGAGACACCAGGCAACAATAGGCGCATGAGCAGGCAGTAGCCAACCATCAGTCACAACACGTGCACAGAGACAGCATGAAATGTAGAAGTCCGGCAACAGTAGGCGCATGCGCAGCAACGGTCAACTTCAACCACAGAACAACCAGAAGCATAGAACAGATCAGATCGGCAAGGCAGACGCATGCGCAGCAGCAGTCAACGCTTATCACGGCAGATTCCAAGAATTCCACAGATTTCCAAGAATAAGGTTAGGATGAGCAATACTGCTTGTCAACGAAATGCTCCGAAATAAGCAGTGAGTACCAAGAAAATGATTATAGCTCGTGACAAGCAATTAAAGACTTGCTTATACCTGCAACAGAACAGCCCGAAGGCAGCTTAAAGCAGCAACAATTAGCACTTAATGCAGGAGCAAAAATACAGCGAACTGGCGATACTCACAGAGAGAGAGAGAGAGAGAGAGAGAGAGAGAGAGAGAGAGAGAGAGAGAGAGAGAGAGAGAGAGAGAGAGAGAGAGAGAGAGAGAGAGAGAGAGAGAGAGAGAGAGAGAGAGAGAGAGAGAGAGAGAGAGGGGGGGGGGGAGAGGGAGCGAGAAGGAGGAAGAGTGAGGGAAAGAAAGGGACAAAGAGGGAGAGAGAGGGACAGAGAGGGAGAGGGGGAGAGAGAGAGGGAGGGAGAGAGAGAGAGAGAGAGAGAGAGAGAGAGAGAGAGAGAGAGAGAGAGAGAGAGAGAGAGAGAGAGAGAGAGAGAGAGAGATTGATTGATGATTGATTGATGATTGATTGATGGTATTTATTATGCCCTAGTCAGTGCACTTTAGGCAAATGAAATAGGGGTAGAATTTTCCGGGGAGTGCTATAAACTGTATAGTTTTTCGTTACCGATATTTTTGGTAACCGGTATCTTTTTGGAAATTGGTTACGTAATTTTTCCAGAGGAAGAAAGAGAGGGAGAGAAAATGAAAGGGAGAGGGGAGAGAAAAAGAGAGAGAGAGAGAGAGACTATTTGCGTGTCTTATTACATATGTCCTCCGGGGCGAAGCCCGGGTAACCAGCTAGTATATATATATATATATATATATATGTATATATATAGCTAGTATATATATATATATATATATATATGTATATATATATATATATATACAAGGTGCTTGGCACGCGCTTTGCGCGCGCTCTAAATCTATTACTCTAATAAAATCAGTAACAAATAATTATACACTTTTTAGTACTTATACATTTTTAGTTTAGTTAATTATATGCTAAACAATTAAATTATAATTATAATTTGATTAGATTATAATTATAATTTATAATAGTTTCCACGTCACCTATGAGGTATTATTGCTGACGCGTTTTTTTTTAGTAGTTTCCCTAGTCGGATTCGGTCAATTATTTACCAAAAAATTTTAAAAATTAAAAAACCGGTTTTCAGAATGTCGGTAACGACAAACTATACACATCATGGCACTCCCCGGAAAATTCTACCCCTATTTCATATACTTTTGGTAAAGATTCGGTCCACTAACGAAGAAATTTCTTTTTGTTTCTCCGCTGCCGTGCTGTGGAATTCTCTCCCTTCCGACATTCGCAACGCGACGTGTATCAGCTCTTTCAAGGCGAAACTATATGAATTTCTGTTCTCATCTTTAGGCGCATGAAATTTCTGTCGGTAGACCTGAACGTATCTTGAGATTATTGTGTAAACTATCTTTTGTCCTATTTACGGTTTTTGTAAATCATTTTTCTGCTATGGCTATTTCTTTTGTTTCTGTGGTAACACGTCTCATTTAGTTTCTGTATTTTCTTTACTTACTTTACTCTTATATCTTTCATTTGTAGTTGCTTTTTATATATGAATGCACGAATGTATCATATTTTATTTGTCATTCCTTTTGTAATTTAGTTTCGACGCTTTAAGGGACGTAGTCCCAGAGCGTCTAATAAATGACGATTCTGATTCTGATTCTGATTCTCTCGGGCTCTAAATCTATTACTCTAAAAAATCTGTCTGGTTACTTGGGCTTCGGAAGACATATGTAATAAGACACGCAAATAGTCTGTCTCTCTGTCTCTCTCTCTCTCTCTCTCTCTCTCTCTCTCTCTCTCTCTCTCTCTCTCTCTCTCTCTCTCTCTCTCTCTCTCTCTCTCTCTCTCTCTCTCTCTCTCTCTCTCTCTCTCTCTCTCTCTCTCTCTCTCTCTCTCTCTCTCTCTCTCTCTCTCTCTCTCTCTCTCTCTCTCTCTCTCTCTCTCTCTTTCTCTCTTTCTTTCTTCACACCTTTTCGACATCGTCTGGGGTGGTTGTCGGTCAAAAATAGACGGTTATACTTTCTCGGCATTGAGATGTTTAAGATTTCTCATGACATGTCTCCTGGCTATCTCTCTGATATCTTTGTTTATCCTGATCCCTCTCTCAGATGTTCGTCACGTTTAGCTCAACAACATGCTTTTCATGTTCCTATCCATCGAACTGAGACGTATCGCAAATCTTTCCATCTTGCTGGCACATACTTGTGGAACTCCCTTCCGGTCAATGTTGTGTCGTCATCGTCTATCGCGCTATTTAAAAGCAATCTCCACGACTATCTTTTCTCGCTCGAGCGTAACTTGGAGTTCTAGCGTGAGCCTTTCTATTGCCTCTGCATTATTCGGTTCATGGGTGTCAACACGCTGTATACAGTACATATGCTAGGTAAATTCAAGCACTTTAATCTCTTTTATTATTTTTCTATTGTACATATGCTTGATAGGTTTAAACTACACTTTAGTTTCTTACTATTTATCTAGTCTGCTTATGTTGTGAGCTTACTGTATTTATCTGTCCATCCTTCGCGAGGGACGAGTTGTATGCTACAATCTCATTTTTAAATTTTAATTTCTTCTTTCATCCATTTCGTCCTTCGTGCGGGGAGCTGGCATTTACTTCCATTTTCACATATCACATGTACATCCGCAGAATTATTACTGTTTCTTATGTTTTTATTGTTATTTGTATTTTATTATTTTCTTATGTTGTTTTTATTTGAATGTTATACATTACTTATTCATGTATTGCCTAAAGCCTATTGGCTATGGCGTAATAAATAATCAATCAATCAATCAATCTCTCTCTCTCTCTCTCTCTCTCTCTCTCTCTCTCTCTCTCTCTCTCTCTCTCTCTCTCTCTCTCTCAGCCACTCTCTCTCTCAGCCACTCTCTCTCTCAGCCACCTTGCTTGTTTACTGACTTTATTTCTACTGTTACTCCAGTGACTCGGTCATCCCGGAGACCTGAGTTTGTGTTCTCTGCTGTTACACCTGCTACGGTCCTTAAGCTTATCTTGATGGGACCGATTCATTCTTATGCATCTGGTTCGGATGGTATACCGCTCTATATCCTGCGGATTGCTTGGCCTATAATCTCGGCACATCTAATTGTTTTGTTCAACCACTCATTAGATACTTCTTCTTTTCCATCCCAATGGAAGCGCGCATTAATCCGCCCGCATTCGAAGATTCGTATTCCATTATCCCCTTCTGATACAAGGCCCATAGCTAACCTGCCGGAGCTGTCTAAATTACTTGAAAGGATTGTAGCTTCACAAATTACTGAATACTTGACTGAACATAACCTCATAAATCCGAGACAGTCTGCGTATCGACCATGTCACAATACGCAGACAGCTCTTCTGCGGGTTTGCGATTGTTGTGCCGGTAACTCGACTAGCGAGCTTCGGCACTGGATTCTTTGGACCCGTCAGGAGGGAAAGGATATTCACCGAACAACAGCTTGTTTCCACTTTGATAGAATAAAACGTTTATTCTTTATTCACAAATATCTTAGTTATTTCACTGCCCTGACTTGCGGGCGTTCGTTATGACACCTGGTTACGATTATCGGCACGGTGTCTCGCGTCACGCGCTCGGTTATTAGACTGCCCGCCGCTTCTCGAAAAGGCGGGCTTTTTATCTCTTCGCGTATTGCTTCCGCGATGCTGACTTAGCTGTCAGCGCTTTTGCTTCCGGGTGAGCGACCTGTCGGCCGTTTGCGACACCCGGAATGCCACCTCAGGAGAGTTTGGCAATATTCGGGATGCGCGCTGACAGCTAGGTGTCGCAATTTGGGCAAGGCGACTTCCGCCTCACAACATCCCTTCCCCTTGGGGAAAAGAAAAACTGAGCTTTCTAATTGAAGTTTTTTGCATGTAACGAAATTTTCTAGTTAATTTTGTGTTTCTATTATTTTTCCGTTGTGTGAGGAAGTCGCGTTGCTAGTTCTTGTGTGTCTTTCTTTTCGCTGTCCAGATTATTGCGATTATGATCCCTGTTATGATTACAATTAGAGACAGGGATCCTACGGGATATATTACATATTTGTTTGATAGGAAGCTGGCCTGGTTGTCTTCTAGTTCTTGGCCTATCTTATTTAAATTTAGGCTTAATTTCGTTAGTTCCCCGGGATTTTTTATCACCGGTTCTAATTTTAATTCTGTTGCAAATTCGTTATTAATTTTGACATCTTCCGTCACTCGTTTGTACGTTAAGTTGAATTGTGGAAGGTGCATTTGCACGTACTTCGTGTGTTCTCGTTTTTTGGTTCGTAGAGTCAGGTCTGTCGTGGTTAATTTGCAATTGTCAGCTAATTTAATCTTTCCCGTTCTGTTAATGTCGACTTTATGTTCTCCTTGATTGTTGCATTGAATGGTTATACTCTGTTGATAAGGTGTGGAAAACAACCATGCCTGTGGCTCCGCTAGAGTTATCCAAAAGGTTACATTTGAGAGGATGTGACGACGCTCGCAATTTTCCTCTTTTGCTCTTATATATATTTGCACCTCGCAGGGCGCGTGCGGCGTTATGAAGTATACCGGGTGGTTCGTGTTACACACGAACGTTGTGTCGGATTGTTTACATTTATTTAGATCATTTTCCCTCAACGTTACATAATTTCGGTTTTCCTTATCAATCGCTAGTAGGTCGTACGTGGTTTTCGGTATTACGAATATGTTTTTTCGGTCATGTACCGGTAGGGGGTTTATTCGCACTATTTCGTAATTTGGATATGTGACAATGGGGAAGGTCAGGATTGTGTATACGTTGGGGTTATTGTAGTAAGCGTTTATTTTTACAAATTTTTCTATGGTATTCCAGTTGTCTAATTGTATTTTAAAAGGGAAGTGTGCCCCTCGGGATAGGTGGGTCGTCGCTTCTCTTAATTCCGTTACTAGCGTCTCGAGTGGCAATAATCGTACGGGAATTATGCCATGTTTCGCATCGGTCACGTATTCTAGCGTGTCTTCAACGTCTTTTATTAGTTTCGTTGTTATTGCGTTTGTTATTAAAAGGTATTCGTCTAATTCTTCGCGGCGCACTATTCTTACTACTCGTTGTTGCATTCGTCTCGTGACGTTCGCTATTAGGTTTTCGTTCTTGCTTAACGTCTGCTCTAGATTTTCTATATGTCCTAGCGTCGCGTTTACAATTTTTAATTGGTGCTTCGCCGCGTGCTGTATCGTTTTCTGTCGATTGTTTATCGTTTCTAATTGTTCTTGTATTTGTCGTGCGTCGTCAGCGTCCATTGTCCCGAATAGGGTCTTGCCTATTGAGCCTATCGCGTCTATTAATCCGCGTCGGTTCGTCGTTGTCTTATACACGGTCCGTAGTCGTAATAGTAATTGTGTCAGTTTTGTATTATCTTCGTCTGTCATGCGGAGGATGTTGTTACAAGCGTTACGGCTATCGTCGTCTGCGTTGTTACACAGCCTTTTTGCCTGTTCGATGTATTCCTGGAGTCGGTGATATCTTAGTTCGAATGCCGCGACGTCAATTCTGACGACTAATTTCCAGGTTGTTTCCTCTAATTGCATGGTTCCGACTTTTTCGAAGTAAAGTCCTGGCTCGTTGCTAAATGATGTCACCTCGTACGGCGGCATCGGTTCGGGTGACATTTCTCCCGTTAGGTGTAATATGATGATTGGTATCCTGTAATAGGAATACTATCTTAGTCTTGCTGTTATTTTAACGTATTTTTTGCTGATTACGACTGTTGGCTTTATATAATTTAGTGAGTTGCATTAGTCCAAGACTGTCTTTTGACGTGTGACGTTAATTATATCGTTGCTTATGACTCCACTTGAGCGATTCGTGCCCGTCAAGGGGGTTGTAACCCCAGAGGAGCTCCGGGCTTTTAATGAGGGAGAGGAAATCACCCCTCCTGTGTTGGTAGTGCCCGATTCGGAGGCTTGGACCGCTATCAGCCTTCGCGTGCGTTTTCGTGCCGGTGGGCGCAAATTTTTGGCGGAGCCTGACCAGCGTCGGCCGCCGGACACCATGGTCCTATTCCTGCTGCTGGCCGAGCTCCGTTTTCGGCTGTTGACCGGGCAGGGATATAGTATACCCCACACTAATTAATGGTGAGTTTTGTTTTCCTATTCTTATGTTCTGGTGTTCGCTGATCTGCCTATTGTTTTCTCGGCCAGAGGCCAGTGCTCCCTGTTGGAATTGATACGAGCTCTCTCTCTTTCTTTCTTTTTTTTTTCTTTTGCTGACGTTTGTCCGCTTCGGGTTGCTCTTCTGCTTTTTCCTGCGTGGTCTCGCGTCAGTTGCTTGCTACCGTTGGTCAAGCGATTTTATTTTTCTCGTTGGATATTTTTTAACCATAATTATGCGGTGCTTTCGATGTACGCAACATTTTTTGTTATGTCTTTCTTATTTCTATTGCTTACTATTAATGTTCTGTTTCGCGTGGGCTTTTTTATTCATCGATAAATGCTTTCAGCCGGTTCGCATGCACGCGTATCGTTTTCCGCTTTATCTTGATTGTGAAATTTACATCGTTGTGCTTTTCTGTGATCACATATGGCCCTATCCATTGTGATTCTAGTTTCTTCGATCTTCCCCTTCGTACAGTTTCGTCGTAGAGCAATACTTTGTCTCCTACTTTAAATGTTCCTTTTTTACATTTTCTGTCGAATTGTTGCTTCGATTTTTCTTTTTCTTCTTTTGTATGCTCTCTCGCGACTTGATTCGTGGCCCGTATTCGTTCTCGCAATTCTTTTGCGTAGTCTTCGTACGAGTACGTTAGTTTCGGGGGCCTTGCTAGGGTTGTCGGTAGGTTCGCTCGGTGTCCGTAGACCAGTTCAAATGGTGTCAAACCTGTCGTCGTGTGAGGCGTTGTGTTGTATGTGAACATTGCATAGGGAATCCACTCATCCCAATCTGTTTGATCTTCGTTTATGTAATGTCTGAGATATTTGGCTAGAGTACGGTGCGATCTCTCCAGTGCTCTGTTACTCTCGGGATGATATGCGGTTGTCTGTATCTTTTCAATTTTCAGCAACTTGCACATATTCTTGAATATCTCACTAGTAAAGTTTGTTCCTTGATCCGTGAGAATTTTCTCCGGGATTCCGTGTTCTAATACTACTTTCGTCACAAAGGCTTTTGCCATTGTATTTGCCTTTTGATTTTCTATCGGTACTGCTTTACTAAATTTCGTAAGATTATCCTGAAATGTGAGGAGGTATTTATTTCCATTGTTTGTGACTGTTAGCGGACCTACTATGTCGAGCGCGCATTTTTCGAATGGTCGCTCGGGCGTATCTGTGATGATCATAGGCATCTTCGTTTTTCTACTTAATTTGTTCTTTTGACAGTACTCGCATTTGCTTATGTAGTCTTCTACATCCGCCGTAATTCCACGCCAGCTGTGCTGCAATCGGATACGGTTTAATGTTCGCGTGACTCCTTGGTGCCCTCCCGTAGGCGAGTCATGATATTCGTAGAGTATTTGTCGTTTTTCCTCCTCCGAGTACTCTCTCGGGGGATCATCGTCCTGATGCGCTACACCTGAATGTGCTACATTTATCGCTGATGTTTCGGCTATCGGGTTTCGACTCAATGCGTCGGCATTCACATTGCTCTTTCCTGCTTTATGTACGATCTCGTAATCGTATTCTTCCAACTTGAGCCTCCATCTTATTAGTCTGGAGCCGGGATCGTTTACGTTGAATAACCAGATCAGTGGCTTGTGATCGGTTATGATTTTGAATCTCACACCGTATAAGTAGGGGCGAAAGTGTTTTACCGCCCATACAATGGCTAGTAATTCTTTTTCTGTAGTATTATAATTCTGCTCAGCCTTGCATAATACTCGGCTGGCGTACGCTATCGGTCGGTCTTGGCCTACTGTCCCTTGTGAGAGCACGGCTCCGATGGCGTAATCCGACGCGTCGGTGGTTACCACGAACTCTTTGCTGAAGTCCGGGTAATTTAACACCGGTGCTGTCGTTAATTTCTCTTTCAATATATCGAACGCGTTCTGCTGTTCGATTGACCAGGTGAACTTTTCTCCTTTCTTCGTGAGCTTGGTCAGGGGCTTGGCTATTTTTGAAAAGTTTTCAATAAACTTCCTGTAGTATCCGGCTAACCCGATGAAAGATTGTATATCTTTCACTTTTTTCGGGGTCGGAAATTCTCTTACTGCTTGTAGCTTAGACGGATCTGGCGATATTCCGTCTTCGGATATCACGTGCCCTAGGTAAATGACCTCTTTTTGTAGGAATACACATTTGCTCGGTTGCAACTTAAGATTATGTTCTCGGAGTCTGAGCAGTACCGCAATTAATCGCTTGAGGTGCTCCTTCAGCGATGCTCCGTAAATTACTATGTCATCGATGTACACGAAACATTTTAGGCCTAACAATCCGACTAGTACTGCGTACATTAGCCTCTGAAACGCTGCTGGCGCGTTTTTTAATCCGAATGGCATTCGGTTAAACTCGAAGTGTCCGTCCGGGGTGGAGAATGCCGTCTTATTCTTGTGCTCTTCGTGCATCGGGATTTGATGATATCCTGAAGCTAAATCTAGCACCGTAAAATATTTCGCGTTGCCTAGCTGGTCGAGTATGTCGGTGATGTTCGGCATGGGGAATGAATCTCCCATTGTCAGGTCGTTTACCTTTCTAAAGTCTATCACGACTCGAAATCGGATCTTGCCAGACGCGTCCGGTTTTTTCGCGATAACTATTATCGGCGCGTTCCATTGGCTTGCGCTGGGGCGGATTATCCCGTCGTCCAGCATTTTCTGAATTTGCTTCTTTACTTCGGCTTTATGTTTCTCCGGTAACCGGTACGGTCTCACGTTCACCGGCGCGCTATCGGGTCGCGTATTTATTTCGTGTTCTATTGCCGTAGTCGTGCTCAGCTTATCCCCGTCTAAATAAAATACGTCGCAAAATTCATCGCAGATTTGTTCTACTTCTTTTCGTTCTTCCTCGTTTCGGTCTGTAGTTGTTCGCGTAATTTTTCGCGTCGCGCGGTGAGGGATTCGCGTTCTTCGCTCGCGTGTAACGTGAGCACGTCGGCGGAGTCATTCGCCGGCATGTCTTCTAGTGTTACGTGTGGAGTGAGGATCTCCACCGGCTTGTCCGTCACGTTTAATATGCTGACCGGGCAAGTAAATTCGACTGGCTTTACGAGGCAATGCCCGATAAAAACTCCGGGAGCAGGTTCGCCGCTTTTCACTATGCCTACTCGATTATGATCGGTTACGGCCTCTACTATGGTCTCACTGCAGGGAGGTAGTGTGATTTTCCGATACGGTCGTAATTTGAAAATGGCTTTGCCTATTTTCAGTTGCTTTGATGTGTTAGAGATATCGGCTTTATGCTTCGTCAGGAAGTCGTTGCCTAATATTCCCTCGTATTCGATCGGAAAATCGTCCTTCACTACATACATTGTGTGGCGTATTTTCTTTTTTCCGAGATCCGCCGTCGCTTTTATTTTTCCTAGCGTGTGTATTTGGTGTCCCGTTACGCCGATCAGTGCTAATTTTTCCTCTCGCACCATCGTTTTTCCTTTCAAGTTGCCGACCTTTATTAATGTTAGTGTTGCTCCGGAATCTAGTAAAAGATTCATTTCGCCTCTTTCTGCTTCCTGTATGGGCAGTGTTATCATGTCTAGCGGGCCTATCTTATGCTTCTGCGTTATCTGAGACGCGATATGTCTCCGCGACGCGTGCCTTACTTTTCCTCGGCTTCTCTTCCTCCTCGCTGCCGCTGTCGGAGGTTGCGTCCTCGCTAGACTCACTCGCTTTTGTCTTTCTTATCGTGCTTACCGGTGCTTTCTTGGCGGCTTCCGGCTTTGATCGGCGTGGTCGCTCGGGCTTTGGTCTCCCGTTTAACGACCAGCACTCGTCTCTCTTGTGCCCTGCTTTCTTGCAGTAGGTGCACTCAATTGTATTTATGCCACCGGGCTTGTCCGCTCTCGGCAGCGCGAATTTGTTTGTTTGCCGGCTCGTACGGCAATCTCGCCCGTAGTGGCCGGTCTTGCCACATTTGTGGCATTGCACATTCGCGTTTCCTGTATTTCGCGCGGTTCCCTGATTAAATTTATTTCCGTTCCGCGGGGAGGGGCCTCTGACTTTTTCCTCAACGCTAGCGCCGGTTATTGCCTCCTGTAGGCTTTGATATCGTTGTGCTCTGACTATCATTCTAATGTCCTCGTGCAACCCTATTTGAAAATTCTGCAGTGCTTGCATCTTAATGCTGTCCAGAATCGCTTTCTGCTGTTCTTGGGAGTGCCCTTGGCCTTCTTCCATGGCCTCGTATAGCTCGCGTGCTAATTTTTCCACGCGTCTCCCGAATTCCTGCGCGCTTTCTCCCGGTTCTTGTCTTAGGGAGTTAAAGTCTAATTGCAGATGGGTTATGCCGCGTTTGCCTAGATATTCTGATTCTAGCTCGCGCTTTAACTGTTCGAAATCGCGGATGTCGCGCGTGTCGAAGTCCGTCATGGCTTTGCCCTTGAATTTTGTGCACAGAATTGCTTCTAAAAGCATTGCTTCGTCCGCGGGATGTATGTTTTTCATCGCGTAATTGCTCGCGTTTAGAAACTTGCGGACGCGCTCCCTTGATTCTCCGGTTATCTCGGGAATCATGTTTCGAGCTTCTTTCAGGCTGAGGAACCCGATATTGTTCCCTAGCTGGTTTCGAACGTTGCTAATCGTTCGTCCGTACGTAACGTCTAGCGGGCCCTGGCTGCGTAAGCGGCGCTTTATTTCGGCCGGGCGGTCGTGAGTGCCGGCTTCTATCCGGCTCATTCGATTTTGTAATTCGCGAATCGCGCGGAGCATTTCCGTGGTGCGATCGAATTCTGCCGCCTCAGCACGTTCCATGCGGTCTCGCATTTCGTGCATTAACCGTAGGACGTCGTTGATCAAGGCGTCTTGCGCTCCTTGGCCTTGGTCCTTTTCGGACGATCGCTGGGCTCCCGCTTGTAGTCGATTTATTTCTTCGCTCACTTGATCGGGCGTTATGTCGACTCGTGGTACCGGGGCCGCGTTAGCTCTCTGTTGGCTCATTGCGTCTTCTTCGGGTTCTTCGTTTTGCGAGTCGAGACTACTGCTGTAGTCGGTTTCGCTACTCCAGTCACTGTATGACTCTTCGTTTCTTTGTGTCGGGGTCAGTCTGCCGTTACCGTTATTATTTTCGTGCGCTAAACTTGCGTCTAAAAATTCAAATTCGCGTTCTATGACGACGTTGGGGTGTAACTCGAGCACCGGCGAGTCGTCGTCTGATAGTCGCGCGTCTAGGTTCCGTCGCACGCGGTCTAGTGTTACGTGTACGGGGCTTCGCGGACTCTCTGCAATTGCGCGCAGCGCTGGCTCACTATGTAGAAATGATGTGTTTAACACGGGGCGGAATGGTGTGATTTCGCCGTCTGACATTTATCGGCTCTTTCACCTTTTATATCCTGTAATCGCGAAATGTTTTTCGGCGCTCGCTGTCGCGGTTGTGTTGCCTGTAATCGCGAAATGCTTTTTGGCGCTCGCTATCGCGGGGGACGCTCGCATAGATATATTCTGTTCGTCGCGGCGCGTGCCTGTGTCGGCTTACAATGTTTTGCTGACTTACAGTAACGCCGTATGCCGCATCGTGACCGCTTTCCGTCGTTTGATGCCTGACAGGGCCGCTCCGCTGCTTCTGCGTTGTCTCTGCTTGCTGCGTCTCTGCGGCGCTGCTCCGCTTTCTCGCTGCGTCCCTGCGTCGCTGCTCCGCTGTTCCGTTGACCTGCTTCGTCGCTCCGTGCCACGCTGCTACGCTGCTTGGGCTGGCGAGTCCGTGTGGTAGGTCGGGGCCGTCTCCGGTGTCACTGATAACACTCGGCGGCTGCTACCGTTGCTTCACTTACTCGGGGTCTGGCTGGCTTTTCCTCTCCGGGCTATTACCGCCGTCTAAACGATCCGTTCCCTTTTGCAGGCTGATTCTGCAGGATGTCCCTTTCGCTCGGTTGACAGGACCACCGCTGCCACCAATTGTTGTGCCGGTAACTCGACTAGCGAGCTTCGGCACTGGATTCTTTGGACCCGTCAGGAGGGAAAGGATATTCACCGAACAACAGCTTGTTTCCACTTTGATAGAATAAAACGTTTATTCTTTATTCACAAATATCTTAGTTATTTCACTGCCCTGACTTGCGGGCGTTCGTTATGACACCTGGTTACGATTATCGGCACGGTGTCTCGCGTCACGCGCTCAGTTATTAGACTGCCCGCCGCTTCTCGAAAAGGCGGGCTTTTTATCTCTTTGCGTATTGCTTCCGCGATGCTGACTTAGCTGTCAGCGCTTTTGCTTCCGGGTGAGCGACCTGTCGGCCGTTTGCGACACCCGGAATGCCACCTCAGGAGAGTTTGGCAATATTCGGGATGCGCGCTGACAGCTAGGTGTCGCAATTTGGGCCAGGCGACTTCCGCCTCACAACACGATGATATCAAAGAGGCGATTGATAAGGGTCTTATTATAATTATGATCCTATTCGATTTTAGTAAGGCGTTCGATACTGTTCCACATCTCAAGCTTCTTATCAAGTTAAAGCAGATCGGCTTTTCTGATGCTGTTCTTGTGTGGATTTTTTCTTACTTGACTGGTCGCTGTCAGTCTGTGGTTGATGATGCCGGAAACTTCTCGGAGTGGCTCTATACGTCATCGGGCGTTCCTCAGGGCTCTGTGCTCGGGCCACTATTATTTGCTCTGTTTATTAATGATATAGGAGGAGTATTGCTGCATACGCTTCACATGATATTTGCCGACGACATTCAGGCCTATCTCTCATGTTCTCCGGCTAACATCCGTCATGGATTGGAGTTAATCTCCAAGGATGCAAATGCTATCTTTACTTATGCAGAATCTAATGGTCTAAAACTTAATCCGTCCAAGTCAAAAGTGATGATTTATGGTAGTAATGCTTACGTTAGGAATATTGACCTTAGCCTTCTGCCTCCTGTCATGGTAGACCAGGTACCTATCCCTTTTGTTAGTGAGGTGAGAAACTTAGGAGTCGTTTTTACGCCTACTCTGTCCTGGAAGAGGCACATTTCGCATGTATCGCAGAAGGTACACTGTGCGTTGTACAGATTAAAATTTAACAGGAACTCTCTCTCCATTGAATTGCGAATCAAATTAGTGACGACGTTGGTTATGTCACATGTTGATTACTGCTGCCTGGTCTACGATGGTTTAAGTAAGGAACTGAATATAAAGTTGCAGAGACTTGTAAACTGTTGTGTGCGGTATATCTTTGATCTTAAACGCGACGAACACATTACGCCCTACAGGCGTCTACTAGGATGGCTCCTAGTTGAGAATAGGAGATTGTATTTTCTTGGCTGTCTGGTCTATCGTATCTTGTTCCTAAATTCTCCAGTCTACCTGAGCGAACTTTTTACTTCGCCTGATCCGTCACTTAGAAGATCTGATCGCCTTCCTGGCTCGACGCAGACCTTTCATATACCGCCGTGCAGAACTACAACATATCAGAACTCTTTTCGTCTCTCCGCAATACGTTTTTGGCATTCTCTTCCTGATAACATAACATCAGCACCCTCTCTTCCAACCTTCAAGAATTTACTCTGCTTGTACTTGCTAGCATCTGAAGCTGGTTGATGCTTTGTCTCTTTGGTTAATTTGGCGTGAATTTAGTGGTGTAATAGTTGTATAATTTAGTGGCTGCGTTGTATGTATATATGTTGTTATATTAGTTAAGTTATATACTATGTATCATACTGGTTTAAGGTTATTATATCATTATGCCTCATTAAGGATTTCATCAAGCCTGCGTGCATGCCGTTACCATAGCTTAAATTATATTAGGTGCCTTCAAATTTACTTAACCTACTCATTGCTCATGCTTTTTCTTTTTTTCTTTATTGTACTTTAGTTTTAAGTATATCGGATGCATCACAATGGTCCGTTGAGTGCGTCCATGATTTCTTGCACTTATATGGGTATTTTTGTTGTATTTTAGTCTCTAGATATATTGGACGCATCGAAACGGTCCATTGTGATGCATTCAGGACTTCTTACGTTTGTCTATGTATCTGTGATTTGATCTTTGCCCTTAAGCAGATGTTTGGGCATAAATAAATTCAATTAAAAAAAAATAAAAAGAAATCTCTCTCTCTCTCTCTCTCTCTCTCTCTCTCTCTCTCTCTCGTTGTTATAAGTCTATTGATTGTGACGAGTTCCGTGATCATCTTCGCTCTGAAATTGAGGCTCCTATGTCCGCTGTGGTTGGTGACGAAGGCGTGGGACTGGATGACCAAACCGGCGTTGGCGAAACTGAGAGGCTCTGTATGAGACTGTCGGGAGCTTTACTTCGAACACTTGATGTGTTTGCCCCTAAGCAAGCATTTGTTATCAGAAGGCCCCCGGTGCGATGGCTTACGGACGAGCTTAAAGCTCGGATTCGTACTCGCAACCAGCTATACAAGCAGGCAAAACGTTCCGGCGTTTTACTTGACTATGCCACTTATAGACACTTCAGAAATCAACTTAATTCGGACATCAAACGTGCCAAAGCTGAATTTCAATTGAACTCTCTCAAAAATATTACTGACCCTTCCAAACTCTGGAGAGAACTAGCGCGATTAGGTCTTGTAAATTCGACTTTGGTCTCTCCTTTACACTTTTTTTCGCCCAGTCAATTAAACTCTTTTTACGTTTCAGTTTCCAATGCTCAAACACCTTGCTTGTATACGGACTTTATCTTTGCAATTGCTTCAGTGACTCGAACATCTCAGAGACCAGAGTTTGTGTTCTCTGCTGTGACATCTGCTACGATTCTCAAACTTATCTCGGCGGAACCGCTCCATTCTTATGCATCTGGCTCAGATGGAATATCACTCTATATTCTGCAGATTGCTTGGCCTTTAATCTCGTCGCATCTTATTGCTTTGTTCAACCGCTCACTGCAGACTTCCTCCTTTCCATCTCAATGGAAGCGTGCGATGATCCGGCCCCATTCAAAGATTCGTATACCATTATCTCCGTCCGACACAAGGCCCATAGCCAATCTACCAGAGCTGTCGAAATTACTTGAGAGGATTGTCGCCGCACAAATTACAGAATACTTAGTTGAACATGACCTTATAAATCCCAGACAGTCTGCATATCGGCCATGTCATAACACACAAACAGCACTTCTGCGGGTTTGCGATGACATCAAAGGTGGGATTGAAAATGGTCGTATTGTAATTATGATCCTCTTTGATTTTAGTAAGGCGTTTGATACGGTCCCACATCTCAAGCTGCTAATCAAGTTAAAGGAGATCGGCTTTTCAGATGCCGTCCTTATGTGGACTTTCTCTTACTTGACTGGACGCTATCAGTCTGTAGTTGACGATGCGGGGAATCTCTCTGAGTGGCTACATACGTCATCGGGCGTTCCTCAGGGCTCTGTGCTCGGACCACTTTTATTCTCTCTGTTCATTAACGATATAAGTGGAGTGTTACAGCATGCACGCCATATGTTATTTGCCGACGACATTCAAGTGTATCTCTCATGTTCTCCTGCCAACATCCGCCATGGATTGGAGTTAATAAACAGAGATGCTATTGCTATTTTCGAGTATGCAGAATCTAATGGTCTGAAGCTTAATCCGGCTAAATCGAAGGCAATGATCTATGGCAGTAATGCTTATGTGAGGAATATCGACCTTGACCTTCTACCTCCCATTATAGTGAACCAGGTTCCCATTCCATTTGTTAGCGAGGTGAGAAACTTAGGGGTGATTTTCACGCCTACTCTGTCCTGGAAAAAGCACATTTCACACGTATCGCAGAAAGTGCACTATGCGTTATACAGATTGAAATTTAATAGAAACTCTCTTTCCACCAATTTGCGAATTAAGTTAGTAACGACGTTGATTACACCTCACGTGGACTACTGCTGCCTCGTCTACGACGGTTTGAGCAATGAGTTAAATACGAAGTTGCAGAGACTTGTAAACTGCTGTGTACGCTACATTTTTAATCTTAGACGTGATGAACATGTCACGCCCTACAGGCGCCGACTGGGTTGGCTCTTGGTTGAAAATAGGAGACTGTACTTTCTAGGCTGTCAGGTTTATCGTATCTTGTTCTTACAGTCCCCTGCCTACCTGAGTGAGCTCTTCACTTCGCCTGACTCATCGCTTAGGAGATCCGACCGCCTTCTCGGTTCGTCTCTGACTTTTAACGTACCGTTTTGTAGAACTGCAACGTATTGGAACTCTTTTCGTCCTTCTGCGATACGCTTTTGGCATTCTCTTCCTACCAACGTAACATCTGCACCTTCCCTTCCATCCTTCAAAAACCTTCTCCGTTTACATTTATTCGCTACTGAATCTGGTTAGCGCTTGCTTTGTTGCCTGCCAGTGCAATTTTCGTAGTGCAATGGTATCACTACCTAGTTATACAAATTAGTAGTCGCGTTATACATATATTAGTAGTTATATTAGTTAAGGTTATATTATACGTCTACAGGTGCAATTTTAGTTGTGCAATTGAGTTTATTCGTGTCATTAAATTCACACTCACTTTATACTTACTAGTTACATTTTGTTCATGCTTATTCTCTTCTTTTGTTTAGTTTAATTTAGTGTAGTTTTAAGCATATTGGAGGCATTACAATGGCTTATTGTAATGCATCCAATATTGTAATGCATATTGTAATGCATTCATGATTTCAGCGTATTTTCCTATGTATTTATAATTTGATTTGCCCTTTAGCAAATGTTCGGGCATAATAAACTTAATCAATCAATCAATCTCTCTCTGTAAGTACAGCGTGCACGTCCGTTTGTTGCTCCTGCTTTCATTTCGCATATCTCTGCCGCAAGCTGCCTTCGGGCTATTTTTGTTACAGATATAAGCAAGTCTTTCGTTGCTTGTCACGCGCTTTATTCTTTCTCTTGAAGAATTGCTACATATTTCCGAGCATTTTCGTGACAAGTTCCTTTGCTCATTCTAACCTCATTCTCGGAATCACTGTGGAGCTCTTGGAGTTACCCCTACAAGACGGTGGCTCCTGCTGCGCGTGCGCCTGCCTTGTTGATCCGCTCTTTCTATACCTGACTATTCTTGGGCCTGATGAGTGTACGAGGCTGTCTGATTGGTGACAAAGCTGTTGCGCATCCGCCTATCGCTGTCTGCATGCCATTGGACTGTGAGCTATCTGAGTGACTGCTGATTTGCTGCTATACGAAATTTAAGGTGCCTGCTGATTGGCCGCTGTATATTGCATGTGGTCCTGCGTGATCTATATCTATTCGTGACGCCGTGCCTGTGGACTTTACATTATTCATACATCATCTCTGGTGATTCACTTGTGCGGCGGCTTGATTCGCGGGAATGCAGCGTGCGTGCACTAAGTGCAAGAAATTTATTGTGACCAAATCGGTTGAGTGCGAGTGCTCAAGAATTTTTCATCCAGGCTGTATTAAGTCGTATTCACTTAATAAGTACGCTGACACTTGCTGCAGATCGTTGTCTGCTTCGTTGAGTTCACCTCTTACACCTGCGAAAGATACACTTCAGTCATTTAATTTTAATTCTAATACTATGGCTGCCCCAGTGAGCACCGGCACTCAACCGCGGTCTCAGTGTGACAATACAACTGATGAGCTTCTTCGTGGATTGATTAATCAGTTGAGAGAGTCTGATGCTCGACTTTCTGCATTTATCGACAGTCAACAGCATACAAATACCGTAATTAGTGATCAGTTGAGGGAGTCTAATGCTAGACTGTCTGAGTTTGTTGAGAATCAGCAGCGTGTGAATGGTGAGCTCAACGACAAGCTTAGTAAGTTAAACTCCATTGCGAATAGCGTTGAGCGGAATGAGCAGCGCATTGCCACGTTGGAGCAGCAATGTGCTGCTCTGTCAAATGTGATTAGCGAATTGAAGGATGATCGCGGAGCCTCTGGCTCTTCCTTGCACAGTCAGTCTGCGAATGAGATTATTGTATCGGGAGTGCCAGCTACAATGTCTATCACTCCCTCGGCATGCGTACGCAATGTGTTTGCGACCTTGGACATCCCAGATCTGTCCTGCCACATTCTTAATGTCAGGGCGGTCGCTCGGAAGCCTTCGCCGGTGGTGCGGCATGGTAAACCTTTGCCTGTCTCAGACACTGTTTCCTTGATTGCTACTTTGGCTTCAGGTGCTGTCCGTGATATGGTGATAGCCAAGAAGCGTGCACGACGCACGTTGAGGCAGAGAGATGTGTGTGACAATGATTCTGATCGGAGTGTGCATGTGAACGAGCTGCTCCCCAAAGACATTTACGAGTTGCTTCAACAGACGAAGCGTGTAGCTAAAGATAAGGCTTATGCGTATGTCTGGGTGAGGGGCGGTCGCGTCCGTGTTAGGCGTTCTGACGGTGATCCTGTAATTCAGATTTCCTCTAGCGCTGATCTTGATAAGCTCTGATGTACACATACCGGTCACTCTGCTTTGTCAGATCAAGCAATATCATTATTCACACATCGTCGCTCTGCTTCGGGGACCACTCAATTTCGTGTAGCCCAATTTAACGCTAATTCTCTGCGTGGCCATATCGATTTCATCAGATTATATTTTAATACCAACAACTATCATGTAATTTCTGTGTCTGAAACTTGGCTTCATGCAGGCGTTTCTGATGATCTTGTGGCTTTGGATAATTATTTTTTGTTACGTCATGACAGAGTGGGACGTGCTGGCGGCGGAGTGGCGTGCTATATTGATAAATCGCTTAAGGTCAAAATTGTAGCTGCCTCTAGTAATCTTTATGATAATTCACCTGAGTATCTAATTATTGAAATACGTTTTCCAGATGGTGAATCAGTGCTATTCGCGTCCATTTACAGAAGACCTAAAGGCCTACTCTTTCATGACTTTGTCGAGACATTAACTAGATACTTTCACCTGTATAAAAATGTAGTGATTGGCGGTGATTTAAATTGTAATCTGTCATCGACCAGTTATGAGGCGAAATATTTGCGTGAGCTCATGTCCAGCCTGTCATTACACATTATTAATTCTGAACCTACCTATCACACGGCTACTTCAGACTCGTGGCTCGATGTTTTGATTATTGATGATGTTGATAAACTTGTATCTTTCACTAAATCTCAGAGTCCTTTCATAGCTGGTCATGATATAATAGAGTTATCTATCTTACTAAACTGTAATTCGATATCTGAACGCACTATTTCGCGGCGAGATTACAGGGGTATTGACTGTTTGGAGTTCTCAGATTACCTTGTATCCATTGCTGGTATGGTGCGGACAGAAATCGATGAAGTGTCTAACGACACTGATGTTGATAGATTCTGTGAAGTGATGTCTCGCAACTTGTTGAAGGCACTGGATATCTTTGCTCCCATTCGTGTATTTACAATTAAGAAGCCTCCAGTGCGGTGGCTCACGGGTGATCTTAGAACTCGGATGCGTACTCGTAATCGGTTATATAAGCAGGCAAAACGCTCTAATAGTTTACTTGGATATGCCACTTATAGACTTTTTCGCAATCAACTTAATGTGGACATTAGACGCGCTAAAAGTGAGTTTCAATTTAAATCTCTTGAAAACATCACCGAGCCTTCAAAACTTTGGAGGGAACTTGCTCGTCTTGGTCTAGTAAAGTCAACTCTAGTTTCTCCGTTACATTTTTTTACTCCTGATCAATTGAATTCTTACTATGTTTCGGTTTCTACTACCCTGTCACCTTGCTTATTTACCGACTTCATTTCTGCTATTGATCTGGTCTCTTGTCCATCTCAGCGTCCTGAGTTTATTTTTGCTGCTATAACGTCAGATATGGTCTATAAATTAATTTCTAAAGGACCTCTTCATTCTTACGCGTCGGGTGCGGACGACTTACCTCTTTACATTCTGCGCATAGCTTGGCCTACGATTTCATCGTGTCTAATCGCGCTATTTAACCGCTCACTTGAAACCTCTTCTTTCCCGTCTCAGTGGAAACGGGCGCTTATACGTCCTCTCTCTAAGATTCGAATTCCTTCATCCCCATCTGATACGCGACCGATAGCCAATCTGCCTGAGCTGTCGAAAATACTTGAAAGGATCGTTGCTTCGCAGATTACTGATTATTTAACTAAGTACAATCTCATAAATCCCAGACAGTCTGCGTATCGCCCAAGTCATAACACTCAGTCAGCTCTTCTGCGTGTTTGTGATGAGATCAAGAAAGCGATTGAGGGTGGACTCGTATTGATAATGATTCTTTTCGACTTTAGTAAAGCGTTTGACACTGTTCCGCATCTTCGACTTCTCATCAAACTTAAAGAGTTAGGTTTTTCTGACTCAGTTCTTATATGGATTTATTCATATTTGACAGGCCGTTCTCAAGCTGTGGTTGATGATGCGGAGGGTCTTTCGTCTTGGCTTTTTACATTATGTGGAGTGCCGCAGGGCTCTGTATTGGGACCACTTTTATTTTCCTTGTACATAAATGATATTGGCAGAGCATTGTTGTATTCGGAACATATGATATTCGCTGATGATGTTCAGATTTATCGAGCGTGTCCACCCTCTGATATTCATCATAATCTTAACTTGATCTCTAGGGATGCAAACGCCATCTTTGATTATGCCTCGGTAAATGGTTTGAAACTGAACCCTGCCAAATCTAAAGTAATCATATTCGGCAGTAATAGAAACGTCAATACTATAGATCTCAACCTTCTACCTCCCATCATAGTCAACAACGTACCTTTACCATTTGTCAGTGAGGTGAGGAATTTGGGTGTCGTTTTTGAGTCCAATCTTTCTTGGAGGAAACACATTTCGCTTGTCTCGCAAAAAGTCCATTGGGCGTTATACAAGCTTAAGTTTAACAAAAACTCTCTCTCCACTGAGCTTAGAATTAAGCTTGTGGTGACCTTGGTTCTACCTCATTTGGATTATTGCTGTCTTGTTTATCACGGCCTAATTGAGGAACTAAATACCAAACTACAGAGACTCGTTAACTGTTGTATCAGGTTTATTTACAACTTGCGACGAGACGAGCATGTTACCCCGTACAGACGTCGCCTGGGATGGCTTTTAGTTAAAAACAGACGGCTGTATTTTCTCGGATGTCAAATGTATCGCATACTTTATATGTCCTCACCTGTGTACTTAAGTGAGCTATTTACACCTCTTGACTTATCGCTCAGAAGATCTGAACGATTAGCCACTTCTTCAACTCACATTTTTCATATTCCCGCCCATACAACAGTTACCTACAGAAACTCCTTCCAGCTTTCGTCCATTTATTTCTGGCATTCTCTACCAAGCAATATTACATCAGCCTCGTCTCTTGCATCCTTTAAGCGTCTTCTTTGTGCGTTTCTGTTTTCGTCTGAATCTGAGTGACTGGTTTTTCGTCTTTGTCTAGCTGTGCAGTATTTTTCCGTTAGTTTTAAATAGTGTTAGATTAAGTTAGTTAAGCATTAGTTTTAAGCAATACTTATGATGCAATATTTCATTATGCTTCTACGTTTCTGAATCAATATTACGTTGCATTCTATGTCTTTGCTATTTTGTATCTTTGCCCTATAGCTTATGTTTGGGCATAATAAAAAATCAATCAATCAATCAATCAATCAATCTCTCTCCCTCCCTCTCTCTCTCTCTCTCTCTCTTTCTCTCTCTCTCGTAAGTAGCAATTGTGTCTCGCTGTGTTCCTGCTCCTGCTTCGAGTTGATCTGTTTTCTGCCGTGAGCTGCCTTCGGGCCTTTTTGTTGCAGATCCAAGCAGGTTTTTTGTTGCTTGTCGCGTGCCTTATTCTTTTCCTCGGAGATTGGAATCCGAGTATTTTCGCGACAAGCATCATCACTCATCATAACCTCTTCTCGGAATCATTGTCGATTTCTCCGAATTGCCTGCATGAGGTGTCTTTCTGCGCATGCGCCTGCCTGTTGACCTCCTTTCCTACACCTGCCATTGGGTCTGACGTGCGAGAGCTGGAATCTTGTGGCGCCTGCGGCGATCTGCATGAACTGCCTCTGATTGGTCGGGCGTGACATCGGTGGTGATTTTCTGGGGATATCGTGTCGAGTGTCACTGTTAAGGCCATTGCACGTAACAATGCTTTAGTCGTAATCGTAAGGCCGTAAGAAAATCCAATCACAATCGATTATTCTCCTCGCGCTCGAAGAATAATTGAGTGTGATTGGTCTAGTTTCTTTCGGTTTTATGATTATGACTAAAAACAATGTTACGTGCAATGGCCTTTTCGTAGTCACAAATTTCCGTCATGTTGGAATTTTAGAATTTACGCCAAGGAAAGTAGTCACATAACCTCACTTGTTCTAACCATATGACCGCGTGTTCTACCAGAGAGACTCTGTTCCGACATTCGACATCACGACACCCGTATCTGAAAAGAGACAGGCACCAAATAACGGAAAAAGACATCACGATATGTGCAGTGATCACACGTACCCAACAAATTATATAATTGATGTTGATTTAACAATGGAAGATCAGGAAGATGACAAAATCGGTGATTTCGTCGATACGTTAGACGAACTTATAATTACGTGTGTACAAAGTTATAATCACTTGTACGACAAAAGTGTTAAAAATTATAAAGACAACATGATGAAAAACATATCATGGGAAGAAATTGCAAAAACATGTAACATATCAGGTATGTTTTTAAAATCGTTTTGTATACAGAAATATAATATGAAAATAATTTGAAAAAAATATTTAATTTTTCATAGCCGAAAAAGTACAAGAAAGGTGGAAAAGATTAAAAACTAGGTACTGCAGACAAAGAAGATTAAATGAACAGGCAACACGCAGTGGCAGTGGTATACAAACAATCAAACAATGGCCGTTGTTTGAAAGCATGAAATTCATGGATAAACACATCCAAAGAAGAAGGTATAAATTGATGAAAAATTGATTATGTTAATGGTATATTAATTATTGTTTGGTATATTAATTATTGTTGTAATTATTGTTTTGTAGGAACTTCAGCAACGTTTCATTGCGAGTTGGCACCAAATCTGAAAAGAATCCTTCGGACGAATTGAATTTCAGTCACCAAAACGAAAGGTTTTTTTAATAAAATTCTGTCCTTTACTAATTATTAGTTTTTATTTATTGTAAAAGAATATTTATTAGTTACCGAAAAAGGGCTTCATCCTTACGGTTTAATACTTTTTATGGTTTTCTTTGAAAATTTAATAAATATTAGTTTTTTAAAAACAAAGAAATGTGTAAGATTTGTTGAAGAGTAATGTTCTTATATTAGAGTGTTATATTAATGTTCTCATTATTTATTTGTTTTCAACAGGGGAAGTACATCCGCAGGTCAACAAAGTCCCAACATAGCTCAATTTCATCAAGAATTTAAAAAAGTCCAGAGCAGATCTCCAGAAAGTATCAAGATGGAGAGTCAAGTCCAGAACAATAAGTAAGTACATACAATCGAAACGCTTAATAGAAAGTAAAGGACACAGGAGAAAAACAATCAATGTTTATCCTGAGTTATTTTAAGAAAAACGTGATTTTAAGTTTCAAGACATCAGATATATAGGAAGCTATTGAAAAAAGTACGTGAATATCAGACTGCAGTGTTTACATTGTATGTTAAAATGATGGTTCTGCTCCCTCACAAGTGCATGGATTATGATCGTTTTTCCTTCAGCACGATACATTTTTCGGTATTATTTCCGATGATTTGTAACTGTTTTTGATAAAAATAGATAAGAATTATGAGTTCTTTGTTACAAGATAGCTTGACTAGATTAATTTCAACAAAAAGTGAACATTGATCGTTATTTCCTTGCACCGTTCAAAAACATTAAGAAAAAAACAATTCTTGTCAGATAAAATGGAATAGTCATATTGATTCTTTGGTTGAAACCGTTGAGCCTTTTTAGCAAAAGCGACAATCTTTCTTTTATTGCGTTTTACTTGTACTGAAAGAAATTTTCCGTAAAAAAGATATATGTTGTACGCTTCGTATTGTGTATGCGTAGATTCTCTGAAGATCAATTAAAAGGAAACGTACATGGATTACCAAGAAACTGGCAGAATTTTGAACCTTCAATAACAAACACACTTAAAACGTCTACGGGAGTTTATCAGCCAGTCATATCTCTTGGATACACATCAGATATTCCTATAGGCAGCACTTCATCTACTCCACCAACAACAACATATGAAAATATTGACAAATCTAATAATGCTGCCGCATCTTCAGACAGAGCTTCTGATGTTTCTGACTACAGTCAAAATGATAGGTTGACTGTGAAGGAAGATATTATATCACACTCTGCAGAGAAACAAGTTACGGCAGCGAAATTGTCCACAACTTTGATTCCATTCTCACCTAATATCCCAACGAAATGTTTTTCTGGCGGCATACAGCGAAAAAGAAAAAGGAATGAATCCGATGTAGTTGAAAGTTCATTTGTAAATACCGCAAATGTACTTAAAGAATATATACTCCAAAAAAGGGAAGGAAACGAAAATTATCTACCTGCAGATGAACACTTCGCTAAGTTCATCATATCACGGCTTTCGCAGTTACCAGAAGAAAATAGAGATGAGAAATGCAAAAAGATTATGGATGTTTTGTTATCTAAGTAACATTTTGTGTGTGAAATGGCAGGTATACTCATTTTTAATTACAAATTATTTTTTTTCTCGTTTTGTGAGTAAAAGTACAAATGTACAAGCGAAATGGCACGCATACTTATTTTTAATTACAAACAAATTAATTTTTTTTCTTGTTTTTTTTTAGTAGAAGTGCAAACGTATAAGCGAAATGGCACGCATACTTATTTTTAATTACAAATTTATTTTTTTTGTTTTTTGAGTAGAGGTGCAAATGTATAAGCGACTCAGTATTATATCGTTCATGTCTGTGATTACTTTTGTACAAAATTAACATACAGTCATTGTATACAATGTTAATTACTATATATTATCATATACTTTTTACTATATATTAGTTTATTTTATTAATTTATACATGTTAATTACACAGAGTATTAAAAAATAGAACATTTTAGAAACTTTATTTTAATTATTAAGAGTTTATTTTGAGTTAATTATAATGTGTATTACCGCGCACGTACTCAATATTATTATATATTATAATATACTATAACACTACTATTCAAGTACATTGTATCTACAACTTTCTATTAAAAATAAAGAAATAAATAACACTTTATGGAGAAATAAAATTTATTTCATAAATTATGTGAGAAAACCTACATTAAAGTATTGTTTTAAATTTAGTAAATATAACATTAATGTTAAATGAAGTTCATCAAAACTTAAGCAGCATATCGTCCTCTTTGAATATACTCATACTGCCATGGCACTTCTCCTTCTGGGGTTAGAAAATATTGTGCCAAAGCGTCTCTTTGGCGAAATGCTTTTTCTGCTGCTCGACAAGGAGGCCTTTTTTTCATAGTTTGGAGATCTGTTCTTTCAGCAGATCTCCAAGCTCCAGGCGTTAAATCACCATTTTCATTTTCACTGTCAATGAAATTTTGAGGACAATACATTCTTTTTGATGCAGGTTGTTCATCGTTTACCGTCTTCAAAAAATTATGAAGACAAATAGTACTTAGAACAATACTATCAACAGTACAAGGGTTAACGGCAATTGGCCTCCGAAAAATTCTCCACCGAGCGGCTAAAATACCGAACGTATTTTCAATTGTACGTCTAGCGCGAGAAAGTCTATAGTTGAAAATTTTTTCTTTATCACTAAGATGTCTTTTTGAGTACGGTTTCATCATACATTCTGTAAGAGCAAAGGCATCGTCTGCTACAAAAAAGCAAGGTGTTTGCAAGTCAGAACCGGGTAGTCTTGCAGTTCCCTTCGGCAAATTTAAAGTATTTTCACGGAGTGATGTTGACAGATTAGATTGAGCGAAAACTGCCCCATCAGATTCGCTTCCATATGAACCAACATCTATCAAAGTAAATTTGTACTTATGGTCGCATGCAGCAAGCAATACTATGCTAAAAGTCTTTTTGTAATTATAAAATAAACTGCCAGAATTTGGTGGCGCTTGGATTTGTATATGTTTCCCATCCAGCGCTCCAATACAATTGGGAAAATTCCAGTCTTGTAAATATCCTGCACAAATTTCTTTCCATTCATCCTCATTTGGAGCGCGTAAATAAAGAGGTGATAATGCAGTAACTATCGCAGCACATGTTTCTTTTACAACAGCATGTGCTGTTGACTCGCCAATACGGTAGGCTAGTGCGATTGACAACATCTGGTCACCTGTAGCAAGATATCTGGAATAAAAGAGGTTTGTTATAGATTAAAATGGTTTATTTGCTGTTACTTTTAATCGTTATTTTTTTAGCTTAATTATCATACCCTTCTCGATGGAATGTTTAAAAAATTTGATTATCGTCTACAGTACAATGTCCAAAATCGAGATGTAAGACGTCTTTTAGACATCTTTTAATCATATTTTCGTGTCTAAAAGATGTCCTTTAAACGTCTTATGTCCCGCTTTTAAACATGTGTGATGTTTGGGCGATTTTTCAAAGACCATTTTTCTATTTCTTCTTAAAGATACATATTTCAAAGTTGCAAATGCTTTAGATTATGTTTGAAGATTTATCTTAATGTATATTAATCCCCAAATTGTTATTTGTTTTATATTTCTATTGTTAAAGTTATTTTTATATGTCTAATTTTAGGTTAATACTTAATTAATTTATTATTAATTAGAATACAAATTATAATAACTAATATGCATTCAGAAGAGCGAACTTGAAAACATAAGCCAAAGTGTCTGTAATTGTTGAGTATCCTGCGAAGAAAAAGTTACCTGAGTGTAATTGCGAGACGTTGCTCAGATGGCAGAGCTTTCTTGCTTTTCTTCGATAGGTATGGAAAAAGCATTTGTAATAACACTGAGAAAGTACTCGTATCCATCCTTGTGTATCGAAAAAATAATTCTGGATCCAATTTCATCTCTTGGAAAAGATGTTGAAAATCGCCTTGTAGCATTCGACGTGTATTGATGGGTCTTACAAGCCATTTCCTATTTCTCCATCGTTTACATTTTTGTTTCTTTTTTTTTAAGATCATATACATGTTACTCAATTGAAGAAATGAAAATGTCATAAAGATCTCTTCTGTATCCATTAACTGCAAAATTTAAGAGTATATACGTTTATTTAAACAAGAAAGAAAGTGTTTATTATAGTCAAACTAATATACATCATTTTCTAATGTTACATATAACAATTAACTTTACCACTTTGCTGCAATTGCAAAATATACTTACGTTAATTATTTGTTGTAATGTATCACGTAATATATATATAGTTGACGTATAAAAATATACTGATTTTAACTCAATTAAAATGTGTCACATATGTGGTATTCTTAACTTCTTTTTTTTTAGTGACGCCCCATTCCCTTGACAGATAGAGAGGGTCTCTATTGACAGACTCGGCCAAATGGTATTCTAACCTCTGTTTATAATGTGCGCATGCGTAAATTATAAGGATTATGACTATAATACGGCCCTACGATTACGACTAAAGCATTGTTACGTGCAATGGCCTTTACTATCCTAGCGCTTCCGGCGACTGTTTACTGGTTAGCAGCGACAGTGTCCTTTAAGTGATGCTCATGCAGCGCGAACGTGTGTGCTCCAAGTGCACCAAACCGATAGCCGGTCAGTCTTCCTCGTGCAATGAATGCGCCAGAGAATTTCATCCTGGGTGCGTCAAGCTGTATCTTGCTTCTAAATCAGGTGCTCAGGCTCCTCGAGCATCGGATCGTCGTGGTGCAGCCTCGCCGGCAGCGGGTGGTGTTGCTCTCCAGGGTGTACAGTCGTCAACTACGGACGCATTGCTTCAGTCGATCTTGACAAAGATCGACGAATCCGACAAGAGGTCCGCCGCCGCGTTCGAGAGGTCTGACGCTAAGATTTCTGCATTCATAAACCGTCAGGAGGCAGTAAATGCTGACTTTACGCTTAAATTGAACCAATTACCCGAAATTTCGAAATTAATTGCGGGCCATGGGGAACGAATAGCAGCGTTGGAGGCTCAGAGCGCGCGGCTGCTGGGCGCCCGGCACGGTGATCGCGAGTCTGCTGCATCGCGGGCGTCTAGAGCGTCGGACATTATCATCTCCGGTATTCCATGCATCATCACCGACTCATCCATGGAGCTGGTTGAAAGTGTTTTTTGTGCGCTCGGGGTGCCTCAGCTTGTTTCCGACGTTCTGGAGGTCCGCGATGTGGGGGGGGGGGGTAGTGCGTCTGCGGTGCGTAATGAGGCGCCTGCCTCTGTTTCTGCCTCTGATCTTCTGACTGGCACTGCTGGTCGCAGAAGATCTGTTGTGGTCGTGCTTAAGTCGCGAGAGATTCGTGACTATATTCTGCGAGTTATGCGGCGCAAGCGCCGTCTTACCGTCCACGAAGTGCTTTCCAAAGACATCCCCGGGCACATCTTTGTAAACGAGCTCTTTCCTTCCGACACTTACAAATTGTTACGTCAAACAAGGGTCAGGGCTAAGCAATTGTCTCTTAAGTATGTATGGTGTAGGGACGGTCAGATCTTTGTTCGCAAAGACCAGGGTCTGCCTCCCACATTGATATCCTCTGAAACTGACCTGTTAGGGCTTCAGTGACCTGCCGTGGCGGATGCGAGCCCTGATCTTTCCGGAGCCTCGCGGGATCACCTCAGAATTGCTCACTTCAACGCCTGTTCCCTTCCTGCCCACTTCGAGTCAATCCAGGTCTTCTTACTGTCTAATTTCTTTCATATTATTTCGATTTCTGAGACCTGGCTTCACTCACACATCTCTGATGATGTGATACGAATCGATGGATATTACTTGTTACGCGCCGATAGGGAGGGCAGGCAGGGAGGTGGCGTGGCCTGTTATATACATGAGTCATTAAAAGCGCGTGTACTTGCGTCATCGCCTGCCACCTTTTCTAACGCACCGGAATACCTTTTACTTGACATTCGTGGCGGTGCGCGCGAGCCTCTCTTGCTCACCACTATGTATCGCAGACCGAAGGGAAAAAATTTCAGCGACTATGTCGACACGCTTACTACATTTTCACATAATTACAAAAATATAATTATCACCGGCGACTTGAATTGCAATCTCCTCACCTCAACGTATGAATCCAATCACCTACGCGACATGGTTTCACAACTGTCACTCAGTGTCGTCGAATCTCAATCTACCTTTCACACTTGCTCCTCTGATTCATGGCTCGACGTTTTCATTGTTGATAACTTGGAAAAGGTGTCATCATTCAAAAAGACAGATGCTCCTTTCATCAATGGTCATGACCTTATTGAATTGACCTATTCCTTCGAGGTACCATCTTTCACAAGTCGAACTTTAGTTCGACGTTGCTACAGTAAATTTAGTGAGGATAAGTTCATTGAAACACTTATCACCAGGTTGTCTCAATCTTTTCTTAACGATTTTGGCGGCCAATCGGGCGTCGGTGTGTCTGATATTGAAGACTTCCTGAACACTATCACCAAGGACTTCACTGCCACCTTGGACTTACATGCTCCAATGCACACCTTTCGGGTATCTAGACCATCGGCGCCGTGGCTTACCGACGCCCTTTCTCGTAGGATTCGTCATCGCAACTAGCTCTACAATGCCGCGCGCAGATCCGGAAACCTACTCGATTTTCAGATTTACAGACTCTATAGGAACAATCTCACGCTTGATCTGAGAAGTGCTAGAGAGCGGTTCCATATGGAGAGGTTGAGCGCAATTTCTGATCCGTCCAAGATGTGGCGCGCACTTACCAATTTTGATCTAATAGAATCATCTCATTCCTCGCCATTAAACTTTTTTTCACGCGATGAATTGAACACCTACTATGCTTCCATCTCTAATCGTTATCCATCTTGCTCGCAATCACAATTCTCTGACATCGTTCGCACCATAGTGCCTGATGTGCCTCAGTTTAGTTTCTCTCAGATAACGTTCGATGACTTGAGCTCTGCAATGGTTTCGTCATCCTCTGCTTCTCTTTCCTCAGGCTGTGATCATTTGCCACTATCCGCCATAGCCCTAGCCTTGCCTCACATAGGAAATCTTTTAACCTCTTTCTTCAATTCCTGCCTCAATCTCGGTCATTTTCCATCTCTCTGGAAGCGCGCTATTGTGCGCCCGCTCTCCAAAGTTAAATCTCCTAGCTCTCCTTCCGACACAAGGCCCATAGCCAACCTGTGTGAACTTTCAAAATTATTCGAAAAAATTATTCATCGTCAAATTGTTGACTTCATCAATTTACATCACATCCTTGATGATAGGCAGTCTGGATACCGCAAGGGTTATTCTACCCAGTCTGCCCTCCTACGATTAGCTCACGACACTAGGAGTGGCGTTGACGTTGGTGAGGTACTGATTCTCGTGCTATTCGACTTCAGCAAGGCTTTCGATACGGTCTCCCATCCTCTGCTTCTCACCAAACTTAGGGACCTGGGCTTCTCTGATCTTGCTCTCACACTTATTTTTTCGTATCTTACCGGTCGTCTTCAGGCAGTCGTCGACTTGGAGGGCGTTCTCTCTGAGTGGCTTTCTATTACCACCGGTGTTCCGCAGGGATCAGTCTTGGGACCACTCCTTTTTTCACTTTTCATTAACAACATCAGCGCGTTCCTGAGGTTTACTGAGCACTTGATATTTGCCGACGACACTCAAATTTACCGAAGGTGTCCCTTCGGTGAATTAAATAATGGGCTACAACTTGTGGCGCATGATGTGAGTGTTGTCTTCGAATTTGCGGCAACAAATGGACTAACTCTCAATCTCAATAAATCTAAGGTCCTAATATTTGGCAGCAGAAGTTATGTCAAGGAAATAAATCTCAACGACCTTCCCCTCATTTCCGTTGGTGGTGTTTCCATTCCCTTCGACGCTGAGGCGCGGAATCTAGGAGTCATCATGAGGTCCGACCTGTCTTGGAGTAGCCGTGTCTCCCACATTTCCAGGAGAGTGCACTTTACGCTTCACAAACTGAAGTTTCACAAAAACTCTTTATCACTTCAGTTGCGCATAAAACTTGTAACTACATTGATTTGGCCTTTATTGGATTACTGTTCTCTTGTGTACAACGACCTCACCGACGAACTCAACGGCAGATTACAAAGGCTCATCAACTGCGCGATCCGCTTCATATTCAACCTAAGACGTGACGAACACATCACGCCTTTTCGTCATCAACTGGGGTGGCTGTCGGTAAAAAGCAGACGCCTATACTTTCTGGGTATCGAAATGTACCAGATATCCCGCGGTATGTCTCCTGGTTACCTCTCAGAAGTCTTCATCAAGCCTGATTCCACGATTAGACGATCGTCCCGGTTGGCACTTGTACATGCATACCTCATTCCTATCCATAGGACTGAGACATACCACAGGTCCTTCCATCCTGTTGGAATTTATCTCTGGAACTCGCTTCCTATCGAGATCGTGTCCTCAGCAACAGTTATTGAATTTAAACGAAAGCTTCACAACCATCTCTTTTCCCTTGAGTCTAGTTTTGTGCATGCTTCTACCTTGGCACCATCAGGTGTTCGTGCATGACACGTATTGCAATTCTAGTCGCTCATCCCCTTTTAGTCCTTACTTAATTATAATTTCTACGCTTATGTTCCTTCTGTCTGCGATATTGGTGTATGCAGCTCCTTGTGCACCCTTTGCGGGGTTGCGGGGTGCTTGTTTAACACTTGCACACTCCTAATTTTTCCCTTACTATGCTTGCGCTCTGCCCTCTGCCTGGGGTCTAACACCAACTCGCTGTATTATCATCATTTTTGTAATTATCATTCTATCCCACGTGAGAGTGCATGCACGTACTTTGGTCGCTGCCACATGCTTACCACCTCCTTAACAATTTGATTGCTATTCACTGCCAAATGCATATCGGTAGCGATTATACTGCGTCTCGCATCTGTCTCTAGCGTAACTACTATTCTTTATATTTTTGTCTATGTACTCGATTATATTTTGTTTGTATTTTATAGCGATTATACTGCGTCTCGCATCTGTCTCTTGCTTAATTACTATTCTTTATATCTTTGTTTATGTACTCGTTTATATTTTGTTCATACATTTATACACCTGTTAATTCATCATTAGCCTAAAGTCTCGACTATGGCTTAAATAAAATCAATCAATCAATCAATCAATCTCTCTCTCTCTCTCTCTCTCTCTCTCTCTCTCTCTCTCTCTCTCTCTCTCTCTCTCTCTCTCTCTCTCTCTCTCTCTCGGGATAGAAATGTTCAAGATTGCTCATGACATGTCTCCTAAGTATCTTTCCGAAATTTTCATCCATCCTGATCCCTCAATCAGTAGATCGTCACGTTTAGCACTACCACACATTTATCATGTTCCTATTCATAGAACTGAGACGTATCGCAAGTCTTTCTACCTCGCAGGCATTTACTTGTGGAACTCGCTTCCTAACGACGTGGTGTCATCGTCGTCCATAGCCATATTTAAGAGAAAGCTCCACGATCATCTCTTCTCGCTAGAACTGGCTCTGAGTTCTACCGTGGGCCTCTTTTCCTCCTAAGTGCAATTTAGTTTAAGGGTGTCAACTCACTGTACATACATTAAGTAAGTTAAGCTACATTTTAATTCTTATGCTATAATTTTGTTTGTTGTTTTGCCTGCGAGATCGTTTAGGTATGTACGTACTGCTTCCTCTAGCATCCTTCGCGGAGGACGAGTAGCATGCTTTAATACTATATTTCATTTTCTATTTTGACCTATTGCGTCCTTCGCTGGGGGTGTATCTCCTGTATTTCTATTTCTTTATATATACTGCATATTGTACATCCGCGGCTATTATACTGTTCTCTAAACATTACTTTGTTTTTTATATTTAGTTTTATATGTTCATTTATTTGTTATTCATGATTTGCCTAAAGTCTTGACTGGGGCATAAATAAAATCAATCAATCAATCTCTCTCTCTTTCTCTCTCTCTCTCTGTCTCTCTCTCTCTGTCTGTCTGTCTGTCTGTCTGGTGATTATCGCATGTTGCTGTGTTTCTGTGCTCCTATACTCTGCGAACTCTATCTCTGCCGTAAGCTGCCTTCGGGCTGTTTTGTTGCAGGCGTAAGCAGGTTTTTTTGTTGCTTGTCAGGACTGATATTTTATCTTTCTTTCCTTGCAACGACTTCACCGGATTTCTTGAGTCAAAATATTACTTCTGATTCTAACCTCACTCTTCCCTGATATTGGAATTGACGTGGATCTGTTGCGCATGCTCCTGTTCTTATCTTTGCACGGTGCTATCTCTTGTGCCTGAAATTCTGCAAGTGTACATACCATCTGATTCATGCTTGTGGCGACATCTGTGGACTTCGAGACGTACTACCATCTGTTACCTGCCGAACTGCTGTATTGCATTCTTTGGTTCTTCTCTCTACTGTGGTTAACGAATAGATATGCAGCGTCCGTGCACTAAATGCAAGAAGCCGATTGCGACAGATCGTGTTGAGTGTGTGTGCAAGAGGCTCTTTCACCCAGGTTGTATTAAGCCGTATGCCAATTACAAATATACAGAACAATGCTGTAAAGACTTAGCGGCTACACGAGCTCCTGCACCGGGTGATGATAGTGTCGACCCGAGTTTGCCATTGGCTATCTCATCTAATGCTCCTCTTACACCAGGAGTTGAGTGTACCGAGCTGATTGACTTTGCTACCATGTTTACTCCTGCTAGTACCAGCACTCTGCCACATTCAGGGGCCGACGACACGACGAACGCGCTTTTGTGCCAACTGGTCGAGCAGTTGAAGTCGTCTGAAGCGCGATTCTCTGCATTCGTTGAGTCGTCCGATGCGCGATTTTGTGAGCTTAATGAGAAACTGAATCAGCTTAATAGCGTTGCAATCAATGTTGATAGGAATTGTCAACGTATTAATGCTTTAGAACAACAGTGCGTTGCTCTCAAAAATGAAATCCGTGAGCTGAAAAGCGATCAGAAGGTTTCTCATTCGGTACCGCAGACTCGGGCGGATGTGAACAAGCTTATTATATCAGGTGTACCTGCGGTAATGTCCATTACTCCCTTGGCGTGCGTTCGCAACGTGTTCAAGACTCTTGATGTCATGGATCTGTCGTGCCACATCTTAGATGTCAGACCCGTTGTACGTAAGCCTCAGCCAGTGGCGGCTCGTGAACTGCCCTTACCGGTTACTACTAACTCATATATCGTTACCCTAGTCTCTGGTGCGGTTCGAGATACGGTTATTGCTAAAAAGCGAGCGCGGCGTACACTTAAGCAAAGTGAGATTTGCGATGGTGGTTCGGATCGAGGCGTGTACGTCAATGAGTTTCTCCCTAAAGATAAATATGAGCTATTGCAACGGGCTAAGCGTGTTGCCAGGGAGAAGTCTTATAAATATATCTGGGTGAGGGATGGCTGTATTCGTGTTAGACACTCGGACGGTGAGCCTGTTATTCGCGTTGATTCGAGTGCAGATCTTGATAGGCTCGTTTGACGTGCACGTTCTGACCAGTTATTGCCTGACCAATCATTATCTTCCGTTGCACATTGTAAATCTGTCTCGTCTACTCAATTTTGTTTAGCTCAGTTTAATGCTAATTCCCTTCGGGGACATATTGATTTAATTAGAATGCGTTTTGCTGCTAACTCATTTCATGTCATTTCAGTGTCTGAGACATGGCTGCATTCTCAGGTTTCTGATGCTTTAGTAGCTTTACACGGATACTTTCTTATTCGTAATGATCGAGTGAGTAGACGAGGTGGAGGAGTTGCCTGCTTTGTTCATGATTCATTGAAGGTCAAAATTATTGCTGCTTCTTCGGGAGCTGACATCAACTCTCCGGAATATCTCATCATTGAAATCCGGTTACCTAATGATGAGTCTGTATTATTTGCGTCAGTTTACAGAAGACCTAAGGGTCTCCTCTTACATGAATTCGTTGAAGCACTCACCAGTGTTTCGCATCTGTATAAAAATATAATCATTAGCGGTGACTTTAACTGCGACCTTCTCTCGAATAATTTTGAGGCTAATTATCTACGTGAACTTATGTCGGGCATATCAATGCACATTATTCATTCTGATGCTACGCATCACACGGCTACCTCTGACTCATGGCTTGATGTTGTCGCGGTGGATGATGGAGATAAGGTCTTAAAGTTTACTAAATCCGAGTGCCCATTTATAGCCGGTCATGATCTCATTGAGTTGTCGCTGTCACTCGGTACGAGCAGGGGAATTGAGCGTAACATTTTAAGGCGTAGTTATAGAGCTATTAATGGTGATGCGTTTCGTGATCACCTTCTGTCTATCATTGAGGGTACCGGTTTCCCTGCGTGCACTCGGCGAGTCACTGATGGCAGTCAAGTCGGATTTGATGACTGGACTAACGTTGCTAAAGTTGATGAGCTTTGTACAGCGCTGTCCGATGCCTTACTTGGAACGCTTAATGTGTTGGCTCCTGAGCGTATATTCGTTATTAGAAAGCCTCCTGCGCAGTGGCTTACAGTTGAACTTAAAACCCGGTTTCGTACTCGTGATCGGCTGTATAAGCAGGCAAAACGTTCTAATAGTTTACTTAGTTATGCCACCTATAGACTTTTCCGTAACCAGCTCAATATTGATGTGAAGCGTGCCAAAAGCGAGTTTCATTTCAATACTCTTAAGAATATTACGGACCCTGCTAAACTATGGAGAGAGCTGGCTCGCTTGGGTCTTGTCAAATCATCCTTGGTTTCTCCTCTACGTTTTTTTCCACCCGATCTATTGAATTCATTTTACGTTTCTGTTTCTAACGCTCAGTTGCCATGTTCATATGCTGACTTCATTTCTGCCATTGCACTGGTTACTCGTCCATCTCAATGTCCAGAATTTGTGTACTCTGCTGTTACACCTTGCACGATTTTTAAGCTCATTTTTATGGGACCACATCATTCGTATGCGTCGGGTTCCGATAGAATTCCGCTTTATATTTTACGTATCGCTTGGCCAACGATTTCATTGTATCTAACTACCTTATTTAACTGCTCATTAGAAACTTCCTCATTTCCGTCTTTGTGGAAACAAGCGCTTATCCGCCCTCTTTCGAAAATTCGCATTCCGTCATCTCCGTCTGATACGAGACCGATAGCCAATCTGCCTGAACTTTCTAAAGTTCTTGAAAGGATTGTTGCCTCACAGATTACCGACTACTTAATCGAGCATGATCTCTTAAATCCAAGACAGTCTGCTTATCGACCATGCCATAACACTCAGTCTGCACTACTTCGCATTTGTGATGATATCAAGGAGGGAATTGACAACAGGTTTGTCACAATCATGATTCTCTTTGATTTCAGCAAGGCATTTGATACTGTTCCACATCTTCGCCTACTCTCTAAACTTAAGGCGATCGGTTTCTCTGACGCCGTTCTTACATGGATCTTTTCATACTTGACTGGTCGTTCTCAGGCGGTGGTAGATGATTCTGGCAAGCTTTCTGATTGGCTATCTACGTCGTCGGGCGTCCCACAGGGTTCCGTGCTTGGTCCACTTTTATTCTCTCTCTTTATTAACGATATTGGTAGCGTCTTGTCACATGCATCACATATGATGTTTGCCGATGACATTCAAATTTATCTATCATGCTCACCGGCTGACATTCTTCATGGATTAGAGTTAATTTCTAAGGATGCGAACGCTATATTTAATTATGCTGAGTCTAATGGCCTAAAACTGAATCCTGCCAAATCAAAGGTGATTATTTATGGTAGTAAAGCATATACGTTAGGCATATTGACGTTTGTCTTCTACCGCCTATTACTGTAAACCAGGTACCTCTTCCTTTTGTAAGTGAAGTGAGGAATTTGGGCGTTATGTTCACGTCTACTCTTTCTTGGAAGAAACATATTCTGCATGTCTCACAGCAAGTCCATCATGCACTATATAAACTAAAATTTAATAGAAACTCTCTTTCCACTGAATTAAGAATCAAATTAGTTACAGCATTAATTATACCTCATATTGACTATTGCTGTCTTGTCTATCATGGCCTGAGCAATGAGTTGAATACTAAATTGCAAAGACTTGTAAATTGCTGTATTCGGTTTATTTATGATATCAGAAGTGATGAACATATAACGCCATACAGACATCGACTGGGCTGGCTCTCTGTTGAAAAAAGGAGGCTTTATTTTCTCGGTTGTCAGATGTATCGTATCCTTTTCTTACAATCTCCTTCTTACCTTAGTGAGCTTTTCACTCTTCCTGACCCGTCGTTAAGGAGTTCTGACCGTCTTGGTGTCTCATCGCAAACCTTTTATATCCCGACTTGTAGAACTGCCACATATATGCACTCCTTTCGTCTTTCCTCAATTCGTTTTTGGCATACTCTTCCTACTAGTATAACATCTGCATCTTCCATCGCATCTTTTAAAAACCTTCTTCATTTATTTTTGCTTGCCTCTGAATCTGGCTAATAATCTGGCTGATGCTTTAACCTTTTTGCGTCGACTATACAGTGCAATGATACCATTGCGTGCGTAATTCTAAGTTAGTTCTTAAGCCTTACATTTTTGTCTATATTTCGTTACTTACCAGTTCTTGCTCTGCGTATCATGATATTTCCCGCTACTTATTTTTAGTACTATATCTTGTTACTATTGTATTATATTGTTTTATTTGCTTTTATTGCACCTTTGCCCTTTAGCTCATGCTTGGGCATAAATAAACCTAATCAATCAATCAATCTCTCTCTCTCTCTCTCTCTCTTTTTCTCTCCCTCTCCCTCTCTCCCTCTCTTTCTCTAAGATCGGTAACAAAAAACTATACAATTTATAGCACTCCCCGGGAAATTCTACCTCTATTTTATATACAATTCTTTAAAATTTGGTCAATTATTTCCCGAAAAATTCGTCAAACTTCTAATACCGGTTTTCAAAAAGATCGGTAACAAAAAATTATATACTTTATAGCACTTCCCGGAAAGTTCAAACCTTACTTTATGTACAATTCTTTGACATTCGATCATTTGGAACCGGTTTCCAAAAAGATCGGTAACAAAAAATAGTACACTTTATAACACTCCCCGGGAATTTCTACTCCTTCTTCATGTACAATTTTTTTGAGATTCAATCAATTATTTCCCGAAAATTTCTCTCTCTCTCTCTCTCTCTCTCTCTCTCTCTTCCTCCACCTCTCTCTCTCTCTCTCTCTCTCTCTCTTTCCCTCTCCCTCCTCCCTCTCTGGACCGAATTTTTACCAAAAGTATGTGAAATAGGGGTAGAATTTCCCGGGGAGTGCCATAAAGTGTATAGTATTTCGCTACCGATTTTCTGGAAACCGATTTTTCTAATTTTTCCAATTTTTCGGAAATTAATTGACCAAATCTATATATATAAAGGAAGATGTCCTGACTCACTCACTCACTCACTCACTCACTCACTCACTCACTCACTCACTCACTCACTCACTCACCCACTCATCAACGCCCAGCCCAAACCCCTGAACCGAATTTTTACCAAAAGTATATGAAATAGGGGTTGAATTTTCCGGGGAGTTTCACTAAGAAGGGATTTTTAGAAATTCGAGCCCTAACGGGGTGAAAAGAAGTAAAATGTGTTTTCACGGATTCTTTAATATCGCTCAGCCTAAACTCCTGAACCGAATTTTTACCAAAAGTATATGAAATAGGGGTAGAATTTTCCGGGGAGTGCCGCTATGTGTATAGTTTTTTGTTACCGATTTCCTGGAAACCGGTTTTTCTAATTTTTCTAATTTTTTGGGAATAAATTCACCGAATTTTAAAGAATTATAGATCAAACAGGGGTAGAATTTTTCGGGGAGTGCTATAAAGTGTATGATTTTTCGTTACCGATCTTTTTGGAAACCGGTACGAAAATTTTTTCAATTTTTCGAGAATTTATTGACCGAATTTTAAAGAAGTAGGGGTAGAATTTTACGGGGAGCGCCATGATGTGTATAGTTTTCGTTGCCGATCTTTTTGGAAACCGGTTTTTTTAATTTTTTAAATTTTTCGGGAAATAATTGATGGAATCTAAAAAAATTATACATGAAGAAGGAGTAGAATTTCTCGGGGAGTGCTATAAAATGTACTATTTTTTGTTACCGATCTTTTTGGAAACCGGTTCGGAATGACCGAATCTCAAAAAATTGTACATAAAGTAGGGGTTGAATTTCCCGGGGAGTGCTATAAAGTATATAATTTTTCATTACCGATCTTTTTGGAAGCAGGTATCAGAAGTTTGACGAATTTTTCGGAAAATAATTGATCGAATTTTACAGAATTGTATATAAAACAGGGGTAGAATTTCCTGGGGAGTGCTATAAACTGTATATTTTTTCGTTACCAATCTGAGAGAGAAAGAGAGGGAGAGGGAGGGAGAGGGAGGGAGAAAGAGGGAAAGAGAGGGACAGAGAGGGAGAGAGAGAGACAGAAAGGGAGAGAGAGAGAGGGAGAGAGAGGGAGAGAGAAGGGGAGAGAGAGAGAGAGAGAGAGAATTTCCCGGGGGGTGCTATAAAGTGTACTATTTTTCGTTACCGATCTTTTTGGAAACCGGTTCCGAATGACCGAATCTCAAAGAATTGTACATAAAGTAGAAGTTGAATTTACCGGAAAGTGCTATCAAGTATATAATTTTTTGTTACCGATCTTTTTGAAAAGAGACTATTTGTGTGTCTTAATACACATGTTTTTCGGGGCGAAGCCCGACGGGGCATGTTAGTCTTAAATAAATGAAGTAGAGGTAAAATTTCTCGGGGATTGCCATAAAGTGTATGCAATCTTTGGGAAAATCGGTATCAAAAAATTTTTCAATTTTTCGGAAATTAATTGACCGAATCTCAAACAATTGTATATGAAGTAGAGGTAAAATTTCTGGGGAGTGCTATAAAGTGTATTAGTTTTTGTTACCGATCTTTTTGGAAACTGGTTACAAAATTTTTCCAATTTCTCGGGAAATGATTGAATCTTAAAGAATTACATATAAAATAAAGGTAAAATTTTGAGATATTAGCTGAATTTTTTAGAGATAATTTTTTGTTACTTTCTTAAAAACAATGCTCAAATTTTTAGAATTTTCCGGGGAGTGCCATAAAGTGTATAGTTTTTTGTTACCGATCTTTTTGGAAACCGGTTACAAAATTTATCCAATTTTTCGGAAATTAATTGACCAAATCTTAAAAAAAATATGAAGTAGGGGTAGAATTTCCCGGAGATTGCCATAAAGTGTATAATTTTTCGTTACCAATCTTTGGGGAAATCGGTATCAGAAATTTTTCCAATTTTTCGGAAATTAATTAACCGAATCTGAAACAATTGTATATGAAGTAGAGGTAAAATTTTCTGGAAAGTGCTATAAAGTGTATTATTTTTCGTTACCGATCTTTTTGGAAACCGGTTACAAAATTTTTCCAATTTCTCGGGAACATATACATCGGTACATGTAAAAAATTTGTGAAAGAATTGGAGCTGTTTTCGAGATTTATGCCCGCGCTTCGCGCGGGCTCAAAAGCTAGTCTATATATATAAGTACCAGACGTCTGTATGTATGTATGTATGTATGTCTGACCGCGAACTACTCATTCGTTAGTGGACCGAATTTTTACCAAAAGTATGTGAAATAGGGGTAGAATTTCCCGGGGAGTGCCATAAAGTGTATTTCGCTACCAATTTTCTGGAAACCGATTTTTCTAATTTTTCTAATTTTTCGGGAAATAATCGACCGAATTCGGGAAATAATCGACCAAATTTTAAAGAATTTTATATGAAACGGGTAGAATTTCCCGGGGAGTGCCATAAAGTGTATAGTTTTTTGTTACCGATTTTCTGGAAACCGATTTTTTAATTGTTTCCTCATAGAGGAAGCTTTGTTTTCGTGAATTTCGTATATGAACTTTTGATTGCGTATAAAGTTGGGTTTAGTCAACTAAATTTAAAAGAATTGTATATGAAATAGGGGCAGAAGAAACCAACGAAGAGATTAGTTTTTAAGATTTTTCTGCCAATATGTTCAGATCATTGTAAAACGTTGAAATATCGCCTTAAAAAAATGTCTGTATGTGTGTATGTGCAGATTTAATGTCCGTGGTTGCTCTAACTTTCGCAAATATTGAGATATCGGGCTGTTTTTTTTTTTTAATCGATAGAGTATCGTTCCAGGAAGGTTGGTATTAAATTTGGCGATGTTCGGTAAACGGGTTCTTTTTTAAAAAATTTTTGAATGTTTTTTTAGAAATGTCCGATTTGTATATGAATCTTTGATTGCGTATAAAGTTAGCTCTAATCAACCAAATTTTAAAAATTTATATATGAAATAAGGGTAGAAAAAACCAACGAAGAGATTGGTTTTTTAGTTTTTTCTGCCAAAATGTTGTAAAACGTCGAAATATTGTTTTAGGCAATAAAATTACCAAATTTACAGAAATTTCTATAACTACAGAACTGATCAACCAAATCTTAACGAATTATATATGAAATAAGGGTCGAATAGACCTTAGAATATATAATAGAATTAATAAAAATTGTTAATAATAAAGGGGTTACCGATTTCTGTTAAAAATCTTTTTAAAAAATTTTCAATTTTTTTGCTTCCTTATAGAGGAAGCTTTGTTTTCGTTCAAAAAAATTTTTTTAACAACACCTTCACGGAAAGTTCGACTTTCCATGCCTGTAGAGAGGGACGAAAGTGGCCAATTTCACACCAGGGAGGAAAGTTTGTTGCCAAACAGGGACGAAAGTGGTTACTTTCCTCCCTAGGGCGGAAAGTGCTCACTTTCGTCCCGCTAAACAGGGACGAAAGTGGTCACTTTCTTCCCTAGGGCGGAAAGTGCTCACTTTTGTCCCGCTAAACAGGGACGAAAGTGGTCACATTCCTCCCTAGGGCGGAAAGTGCTTACTTTCGTCCCGCTAAACAGGGACGAAAGTGGTCACTTTCCTCCCTAGGGCGGAAAGTGCTTACTTTCGTCCCGCTAAACAGGGACGAAAGTGGTCACTTTCCTCCCTAGGGCGGAAAGTGCTTACTTTCGTCCCGCCAAACAGGGACGAAAGTGGTCACTTTCTTCCCTAGGGCGGAAAGTGACCACTTTCGTCCCTGTTTAGCGGGCGGAAAGGAACGTAACGGGCAAATCTTAAAACATACATAGGAAGCTTTCCAGCAAGTGACAAGTCGACACAAGTGTTGTTTTGTCTTTGTTACTCATTGCCAAAAAAGAAAGATAAAACGACGTTTGTGTCGACTTGTGTCGCTTGCTGGCTGTATCATGACTGAAGATTCATCTGAATCAACATTTAAAATACAAAATAGAGGAAATAATCCAATCTTTCAATTCCAAAATTGTAGTGTAAATATTAAATTCACTAATTAATGCTTATTCTTTGTAAAAATTATATTCTCCAGAATATAATAGACGGCGATACGAGTCAAGGGCAGTGCGCAAATAGAGAATTAATAGTTACAGAAGTAAAACGAATTAAAATGTATATACGTATATACACATATTCCAACTTAATAAACTGCGCGCCGATTATTTGTCGGACTTGAAACACAGCTATCATTGGAACATTAATACCCTTTCCTCCCCGGAATTAAATCTACACGATTTAATTATTTAAAAAACTGTAAAGAAATTAATATATCTCTTTAATTATATTCTAAAAATTAATAGACGGCGATACGAGTCAAGCGCGGTACGTGGTGCGCAAATAGAGAATTAATAGTTACAGAAGTAAAACGAATTAAAATGTATATACGTATATACATTTATTCCAACTTAATAAACTGCTCGTCGATTATTTGTCGGACTTGAAACACAGCTATCGTTGGAACATTAATATTTTTTGCAATAATTTCTTTACAGTTTTTTAAATAATTAAATCGTGTAGATTTAATTCCGGGGAGGAAAGGGTATTAATGTTCCAATGATAGCTGTGTTTCAAGTCCGACAAATAATCGGCGCGCAGTTTATTAAGTTGGAATATGTGTATATACGTATATACATTTTAATTCGTTTTACTTCTGTAACTATTAATTCTCTATTTGCGCACTGCCCTTGACTCGTATCGCCGTCTATTAATTTATTGACATTTTCACGAGTTTAATGATATATTTATATTCTAAAAATTCTATTTTTTACATTTTTTGGAAATTTTTTTGTTATTTTAAAATTAAAATTATATATATTATATTTTTTTAATTTTATTTTAATTTTATTTTTTTACGTGGGAGGCTTTGCCCCCCACATCCCCCCCCAGGGGCTTTGCCCCTGGACCCCACCAGGGCTTCGTCTCTGGATCCCACATCACACACACTCTCTTTTTCTCTTTTTATTTAACTACACGCGCGTATAAACTGTGTAAATGGAGCATCAAACGCATACAGTCTACAGGCATTCAAAAGTCGAACATTTCCGTAAAGAGGTGTTGTGAAAAATATCGTGTGCACCTCGGGGCGAAAGTAGCGTTTTTCAGCCCCTTGGTGCACAATATACTATTTTAGCTGCTTTTGCCAATGTGTTTAAAATGTTTTAAAACGTCGAAAAATCACTTATTTTGTACGAAATGTCCGTGTGTAAGTGCGTATGTATGTGTGTGTGTGTGTATGTATGTAACGCTTCTGTTGTCCGTAAATGCTCTAACTTCCGTAATTTTTTAGATATCGGGCTGTTTCTTTTTAATCGATAGAGTATTATTCAAGGAAAATTGGTATTGAATTTGGCGAATGATCGGTAAAAGGTTCTTTTTTAAAAAAATTTTGAATTTTTTTAGAAAGTGTGTTTTACGCTGTAACTTTTTCAATATTTGAGATAACGATCTATATCTAATTCTATCGTATTTTCCAGTTTTTTCTACCCCTATTTCATATACAATTAATTAAAATTTGATTAATTAGTTCCATAGTTACAGACGTTTAAAATTTCTGAGAATCTGTATATAAATAGAACCCTGTTAAAGTTTGTTTTAAAAATAGAAATAATTGTGCACGTTTTAAGTGTGCAAGTATGTTTCAATGTATTTTGAATTTTTTAAAATTTTTGAATTTTTTTAGAAATGTCCGTAAACCACTTAAGAAAATAAACGCGTCAGCAATAGTACCTCATGGGTGACGAGGAAATCTATTGTCGTGATTTTACAAACGTCGGTTAACTTTAAACCTTAGATTACTCATTATTCATCAAAAGAAGTTTGGGATTAAATTTGGCGATGATCGGTAAAGCGGTTTTTTTTCCAGAAAATTTTGAATTTTGAAGAAATGTTTGTGGTTGCTCTAACTTCCGCAAATTTTAAGATATCGGGCAGTTTCTAATTTTAGTATATTCTTCAGTTTTTTCTACCCCTATTTCATATATAATTCTTTAAGATTTGGTTAATTTAACTTAGCTTTATTCGCTGTTTGCTCCCATATTAAGTATAGGCTTCTAATTTATTGAAATTTCCTTTATATGTATACTAGACACCACAGACGCGCGTTTTGCGCGCGCTATTTAGCTTTAACATTATGCTATTATGCTATTAACTTATTTTTGATACACACAATACACACAACTGTCAAAATATATACGATGACAGCTGCAAATGAAGTAAGCGCAGCGAGAGAACCAATTGGCATCGCGGAAAAGCGGCAACAAAAAACTTCGAGATATGCGAGTATCGACTTAACATGCCCTTTTTTAGAAAAGATATTTTTTATGTATATATTTTTTTAAATAATAATTAAAGAATAATTACAAATTTATCTAATACTTGTCAAGTTTCATAAATTCTGTCATTGGTATTGAATTTGGCGATGATCTGTAAAAGGGTTCTTTTTTAAAAAAATTTTGAATTTTTTTAGAAAGTGTGTTTTACGCTGTAACTTTTTTAATATTTGAGATAGCGATCTATATCTGATTCTATTGTATTTTCCAGTTTTTTCTACCCCTATTTCATATACAATTAATTAAAATTTGGTTAATTAGTTCCGGATTTACAGACGTTTGAAATTTCTGAGAATCTGTACATAAATAAAACCCTGTTAAAGTTTGTTTTAAAAATAGAAATAAATGTTCAAGTTTTAAGTGTGCAAGTAGAAATCTGCACATTGTTTACTTGTAGTTTTTAAGTGTGCAAGTAGAAACCTTCGCTCACATAGCTTCCTCTATACTATGAGGAAGCCAAAACAAATAAAGTAAGAAAGTTTCTACTTGCCCACTTAAAAACGTGTGCAGGTTTCTACTTCCACACTTAAAACTTGCACAATTATTTCTATTTCTATTTAATTTTCAATTTTTTTAGAAATGTCCGTGATTGCTCAAACTTTCGCAAATATTGAGAAAGAGAGAGAGAGAGAGAGAGAGAGAGAGAGAAAGAGAGAGAGATTGATTGATTGATTGATTGATTGATTTTATTTAAGCCATAGTCAAGACTTTAGGCTAATGGTGAATTAACAAGTATATAGATAGATATATAAACAAAATATAAACGTATATATAAACAAAAAAGAGAGAGAGAGGGATTGATTGATTGATGGTTTATTTATGCCATAGTCAGAGACTTTAGGCAAATAATGAATTATAAAGGTGGTGTACAAAAAGAAAGAAAGAATAAAAATGACAATAAAAAGTAAAAATAAGGCAGATATGGGTTGCGCAAGGAAGAAAAAATAATAATAAAAATAAAAATAAAAAAAAATAAAAATAAAAATAAGAATAAAATGTGACTTAAACTAATGAAACGCACAAGAAATAAGTTGACACCCTAAATCAGGATTTGCATGGTTGGCAGAAGCTGATGTGACACTAGATCGAATTCCGCTCAAGCGAGAGAAGATAGTCGTGAAGTTTTTTCTTGAAAACAGCGACAGACGCTGCTGATACTACGTCGGTAGGTAGTGAGTTCCACAAGTAGACGCCTGTGAGATGGAAGGACTTATGATATGCATCGGTTCTGTGGATGGGAACATGGAAAAAATGAGGTATAGCCAGACGTGATGATCGCCTGACTAGGGGGTCAGGACCAGTAAAAATTTCTGAATTGTAGGTAGGAGTCATATTGTGAGACACCTTATACATTTCAACGCCTAGAAAGTAGAGGCGTCGATGCTTGACCGTTAGCCACCCTAGCTGATGCCGGTAGGGCGTGATGTGTTCGTCACGCCTTAAATTAAAAACAAAGCGAACCGCACAATTTGAAAGTCTCTGAAGCTTGGTGTTGAGCTCATCAGACACGTCATTGTACACAAGAGAACAGTAGTCTAACAAAGGCCAGATCAAAGTGGTCACAAGCTTTACACGCAGATTGAGTGATAGGGAATTTTTATGAAACTTGAGTCTGTGCAGTGTAAAATGTACCCTTTTGGAAATGTGAGAGACATGGCTTGACCAAGATAAATCAGAGCGTATGATGATTCCGAGATTACGTGTCTCAGTAACAAATGGGATGGAAGTACTATTAACCGATATGAGAGATAAGTCACTGAGATTTAAATGCTTGACATGGCTCTTACTTTCAAGAATCAGGACTTTGGATTTACTGAGGTTAAGAGTCAATCCATTACATGCAGCGAACTCTGAAATGACACCCACATCATGAGCGACAAGCTGCAAAGCGACATTCAGCTAGTTAAGAGGAGTCCTGCGGTAAATTTGTGTGTCATCCGCAAATACAATGCGCTCAGTAAACCTGAGGAAGGCGCCAATGTCATTTATGAAAAGAGAGAAAAAGAGAGGACCCAAAACGGATCCCTGCGGAACACCTGATGTGACGGACAGCCAGTCAGAGAACACCCCCTCAAGGTCGACAACAGCCTGGGATCGACCTGTGAGGTAGGAAAAGATTAGCATGAGGGCGGAATCAAAAAACCTCAATCGCCTCAGTTTGGTCAGGAGTAAGAGATGACAGACTGTGTCGAAGGCCTTGCTAAAGTCGAAGAGGACAAGGATAAGCACCTCACCTACATCAACGGCATACATTATGTCATGGAATAATCGGAGTAGGGCTGACTGGGTGGAATAACGCTTGCGGTATCCAGACTGTCGATCGTCCAAAATACAACGAGCTTCGATGAAGTCCGTGATTTGGCGATGTAGTATCTTTTCAAACAGTTTGGAGAGCTCGCACAGGTTAGCAATGGGTCTCGTGTCTGAGGGAGAAGCTGGGGATTTGACCTTGGACAGTGGGCGAAGTATAGCTCGCTTCCACAGAGGCGGAAAGTGACTAAGTTTAAGACAACTATTGAATAGTGAGGTTAGGAGGTTGCCAATACAAGGCCGGGCTAAGGCTATGGCGTAAAGTGGTAATTGATCGCAACCTGTGGCGAGAGAAACGGATGATGAGGAAACGAGGGTACACAAATCGTCGCTGGTTATCTAGGAAAAACTAAAAAGTGGTACATCTGGCACTGTAACAAGAATTGCCCGAAGGCAGCTTGCGACAGAGATATGTTCGATTAAAGCCGGAGCAACAGAACGGGCGTGCACACTGAACTCACCAGAGAGAGGGAGAGAGAGAGAGCCAGAGAGAGAGACAGCGAGAGAGACAGCGAGAGAGACAGCGAGAGACAGAGAGAGAGAGAGAGAGAGAGAGAGAGAGAGAGAGAGAGAGAGAGAGAGAGAGAGAGAGAGAGAGAGAGAATGAATGAATACATTTATTAGCTTTTAGCTATCATACAATACACACAATACACTTTACTTAAGTCCATTTTTCTTTCAATTTTCTTTTAAATTCGCTTACATTATTATCGATGTTTCTTATTTCCTCAGGCAACTCATTATAAATCCTTATACCATCATAAAACAAATCTTTTTGTCCTGTTCGCGTTTTTCTAAATTGTACTTGTAATTGGTTTACTTGCCTTGTTTTGTACTTATGTCGCTCTCCTACCTTCTCAATCTTATTACACAACCCCCTCGGTAACAATCTATTAGCTAGTTTATACATAAATATACATACATTATACTTAATTCTCTTTTCTACGCTCATAATTCCTAGGACACTCCTCATTTCATCGCATGAGGTATATATCGAACATTTAAGTACTGACCTAATTGCCCTATTTTGACATACTTGCAACTTATCTAATTGTACTCTACTCAAACCTATAAATACCGTTGAGCAATATTCCATATGTGGTGCCACAATTGCCTTATACAATACGCTTCTTGCATATAATGATAGGTCGACACCCACTCTCCTAATAAATTGTGTCTTAGCACTCATCTTTTTAATAACATATTGCACATGCTTCTCAAATGTCAATACCTCATCTACCATTACACCTAAATATTTGTATTCATTTATTTGCTCCAATCTTTCGTTCGCAATTTTTATATCACACTCCGTGTTTTCCTCGCATCTACCACTTCTTAGCAACATAAACTTGCTCTTTTCCCCATTCAATTTCAACTTATTTGCACATAACCAACCATATATTTTCTCCAGTTGCTTATTAATAACATATTCAATAGTATCTATTCTTAAGTTTTCAAAGTATACAATAGTATCATCTGCAAACATTCTAATTTTGCATCCAAGAATCATTAAGTTTACAATATCATTGATATATAATATAAACAATAGAGGCCCAAGAACTGATCCCTGGGGTACTCCATTTGTTACCTTCCTTGCTTCAGACATTAAATTCTTATATTTTACCTTTTGTACTCTATTATTCACATAATCTTGTAACCAAGAGATAACCGTTCCTTCAAATCCAAGAAATTCCAATTTAGCAATTAATATCTTTCTATCTATTGTCTCGAATGCTCTACGATAGTCCAGAAAAACAACTCCAATCTTATCACCTTTACTTATTGCTAATTTCCACTCAGATATTACACTTTGTAACGCAGTTTCACATAAGTAGCTATTTCTGAAACCCGATTGGCAATCGGTAATAATATTGTGCTCCTCACAGAATTTATCTAATCGCGATTTTACTACGGTTTCTAATACCTTCTCATACATTGGCAACATATTAATCGGTCGCAAATTTTTCGCATCATTTGATCCTGTTACTTTAGGTATCGGTACAACAGTAGAACATTTCCACTCCGACGGAAAGACCCCTTTGGCTAGAGACATATTGCAAACTTCCAAAAATATTCCATTCATTGTTTCATATGCCCATTGTAAAACTATCGTACTAATACCCTCATCCGTCCCACTTTTACGTTTTAACTCTCTAACTATCTTTGATAATTCATCATTTGTTACTTCCTCAAAACTCTCCATCACACCTTCTCTCTTATTACCTAAGTAGTCACAAAACTTTTCATCCCCTATTTCTATACTTTCAACAATTTCATCAATACTTTCAATAAAATATTTATTTAGTTTATCAGCTATCACTAAATCATTTTCATATCTTATTCCGTCTATTAGTATACCTACTCCATATTCAGTATTTTTACTAGATTTCAATATATTAGTCTTAACTGCTTTCCATAACTTATATGAGTCACCTTTAAATGTGTCAATTTGATCAAACAAGTATTCCGTTTTTCTATCTCTGATTAGTTTAACGACTCTGTTTCTACACCTTTTAAAATCCGTCCACATCTCCGGATTTCTACTCTCTATGGCCTCTTTATATTTCTTATCCCTCTCCTTAATTGCTTCCAATATGTCTCCATTAAACCATTTATTGTGCAACCATTGAGAGAGAGAGAGAGAGAGAGAGAGAGAGAGAGAGAGAGAGAGAGAGAGAGAGAGAGTTTGAGTTTGAGTTTGTTTATTATGCCATAGTCAAGACTTTAGGCAAATGATGAAAAATACATGGATGTACATGAAGTAAACAAGAGTAAAATAAAAACAAAAAATTGGAATAAGTAAGAACTAGAAAAATACAGAACAGATAAGACAATTATAATAAAGCAGTGAGCAAAAGCGGAAACAATAAGATAATAATGATTATATTGCAAAGAGAGTAATAACAATTACTAATCATTTCCACCTCAGCAAATGCTTCAGAACTAAATTTCGTTGACGGTATTAATGACTGAAATAATGCTGAGAAAATAAAAATCAACGGAACTCAGCCGTGCTCTCACTCCAGGAAGGGAGCAAGCATTGAAGTGAGCAATTTCGAGACAATCATGTGAACGGAATAGGGCCAGAATCGACAAGTCACCGAAGCCCGGCTAAATCAGTCTCAGTAGTGATAAGAATTGGAGATTGACCATGACCATTTTACGGACAAAGATCTGGCCATCTTTACATCATACGTGCTTAAAAGATAACAGTTTAGCCTTCTCACGAGTCCGGCGTAACAAATTATAAACATGCGTAGGAAGTAGCTCATTAATATAAATGTGCCCGGGGACATCTCTAGAGAAAACATCGCAAACAGTCAGTCGACGCTTGCGGTGCATAGCACCAAGAATGTAGTCACGAATCTCTCGCGACTTAAGTATGACAATAATTGATCGTGGTTTAGCAGCACGAACAGAGGCGGAGACAGTGCTAGGCGCCACATCATGCATCGCAGACGCATTGCTAACCCGCACCTCTCGAGTCTCAAGAACATCGGAAACAAGCTGTGGTGTACCCAGCGCGCGAAAAACACAAGTAACAAGCTGTTCGGATGTGTCGGTTAGAGAACCTGGTATCCCGAAAATGATAATATCGGAAGTTCGTGAGACTCGAGACGAAAGAGATCGCGGAAGACGAGAGCTATTCCGGTCGCCTTCCAATTCACTCGTCAATTCGTTTTTTAAACAGATCTTTAAATCGCGCACTTCATTCGCGAGAGCGGCACACTGGTGCTCCAATTCCGCGATACGCTGGCTGTTGCGGTCAACACTTTTAGCCAAGTTATTTAGTTGATCGAGTTTGTCATCTAGAGAAGAAAATCGCGCCTCAGATCGAGCTTCGGACAACCTCATCTGCTCCACAAGCTGACGCAAAAGCGCATTCGTTGTGTCACCAGTCACCGATTGTGGCAGCGCATTCGTCGTGTTGTAAGTCACTGGTTGCGGCAGTGCACGGACGCCAGCAGGAGGAGCCACACTGGTGAAATCCAACAGCTCCGTACACTCAACCCCCGGTGTAAGAGGGGCAGCAGATGAGGCAGTCGATGGTACCACGACATTTTGCACCTCAGGTGTAAGAGGTGATTTTAATGGAGCAGCCAATGATTTACAGCAAGTATCTGCATACTTGGAACGAGAGTATGGCTTGACACATCCAGAATGAAACAATCTTTTGCATTCGCATTCGATTGATGCAGTCGCAATCAGTTTATTACACTTGGTGCACGCACGCTGCATGATCCGTTGACCACAGCAAAGAGTACAACCCAAGCAAGGGATGATTCCGTCCGCAAGCACGGCGCGACACGCTGCAGCCAATCAGCAGTGACCAGACAGCACGCAATGAGATACAATAGGCGTCACTCGTCACAAAATCATGCATCAGCCAATCGGCAGTCACCCAGGTAACACGCGGCAGCCAATCACAGATCCAAGTAAAAGACGGTCCACATCGATCCGCAAGCACCACGCTGCGCATAGATCACACAGTATGTTGCAACGGTAGACACAGGGCAGCCAATCAACAGTCTCCTCGATGTCATATGCTCGGAAAGCAGCGTGAAGATAATAGATCAGCAACTACAGGCGCGCATGCGCAGCTGAGATAAGCGTCCTTTACAAGAACATCCAGTAGTTAGGTTAGACCGATGCAATGATACTCCGATCGCAACAGAAATGCTCAAATTCAGTAGCAAGCACCAGAGAGATAATAGTTGTGCGTAACAAGCAGTAAAAACATGCTAAGAACCTGCAACAAAATAGCCCGAGGGCAACTCACGGCAGAAAATATGTTCACTTAAAGCAGGAGCAGAGAAAACAAACACACAACGTTACTTACGCAGAGAGAGAGAGAGAGAGAGAGAGAGAGAGAGAGAGAGAGAGAGAGAGAGAGAGAGATTGATTGATTGATTGATTGATTGATTGATTGATTGATTGTTTATTATGCCCAAACATAAGCTATAGGGCAAAGATACAATATATCAAAGACGTAGTATGCAACATAATATTAACTCAGAAAAGGAAAGTAAAAGCATAATAAATATATTGCAACATAATTATTACTTAAAACTAATACTTAACACTACTTAAAATTAACCAGTCACTCTGATTCCGACGAAAACAGAAATGCACGAAGAAGACACTTAAAGGATGGAAGAGACGAAGCCGATGTAATATTGCTTGGAAGAGAGTGCCAGAAATAAATGGATGAAAGCTGGAAGGAGTTTCTGTAAGCAACTGTTGTATGAGCTGGAATATGAAAAATGTGAGTTGAAGAAGCGGCTAATCGTTCGGACCTTCTAAGCGATGAGTCAAGAGGTGTAAATAGCTCACTTAAATACACAGGTGAGGACATATAAAGTATGCGATACATTTGACATCCGAGAAAGTACAGCCGTCTGTTTTTGACTGAAAGCCAACCCAGGCGACGTCTGCACGGAGTAACATGCCCGTCTCGTCGCAAGTTGTAAATAAACCTGATACAACAATTCACGAGCCTCTGTAATTTGGTGTTCAGTTCCTCACTTAGGCCATAATAAACAAGACAGCAGTAGTCCAAATGAGGTAAAACTAAAGTCGTCACAAGCTTAATTCTAAGCTCAGTAGAGAGAGAGTTTTTGTTAAACTTAAGCTTGTATAACGCCCAGTGGACTTTCTGCGAGACAAGCGAAATGTGTTTTCTCCAAGAAAGATTGGACTCAAAAACGACACCCAAATTCCTGACCTCACTGACAAATGGTAAAGGTATGTTGTTGTCTATGATAGGTGGTAAAAGGTTGAGATCAATATTGTTGACGTTCCTATTACTGCCGAATATGATAACTTTAGACTTAGCACGGTTCAGTTTCAAGCCATTCTCCGAGGCATAATCAAAGATGGCGTTTGCATCCCTAGAGATCAAATTGAGATTATGCAGAATGTCAGAGGGTGGACACGCTCGATATATCTGAACATCATCAGCGAATATCATATGTTCTGAATATAACAACACTCTGCCAATATCATTTATGAACAAGGAAAATAAAAGTGGTCCCAACACAGAGCCTTGCGGCACTCCACACAACGTAAAAAGCCAAGACGAAAGACCCTCCGCGTCATCAACTACAGCCTGAGAACGGCCTGTCAAATATGAATAAATCCATATAAGGACTAAGTCAGAAAATCCTAACTCTTTGAGTTTAATGAGAAGTCGAAGATGTAGAACAGTGTCAAACGCTTTACTGAAGTCAAAGAGAATCGTAATCAATACGAGTCCATTGTCAATTGCTTTCTTGATCTCATCACAAATACGAAGAAGTGCCGACTGAGTGTTGTGACTCGGGCGATACGCAGACTGTCTGGGATTTATGAGATTATACTTGTTTAAATAATCAGTGATCTGCGAAGCAACAATCCTTTCAAGTATTTTCGACAGTTCAGGCAGATTAGCTATCGGTCGCGTATCAGATGGGGATAAAGGAACGCGAATCTTTGAGAGAGGACGGATAAGCGCACGCTTCCACTGAGACGGAAAAGAAGAGGTCTCCAATGAGCGGTTAAGTAGCGCAGTTAGACAGGATGAAATCGTAGGCCAAGATATGCGCAGAATGTAGAGAGGTAAGCCATCAGCACCCGACGCATATGAATGAAGAGGTCCAGTAGAAATTAGTTTATAGACTATATCTGACGTAATAGCAGAGAAAACAAACTCAGGACGCTGAGATGGACGAGAGACCATATCGATAGCAGAAATGAAGTCAGTAAATGAGCAAGGTGACAGAGTAGTAGAAATTGAAACATAGTAAGAATTCAATTGATCAGGAGTAAAAGAATGTAACGGAGAAACTAGAGTTGATTTTACTAAACCGAGACGAGCAAGTTCTCTCCAAAGTTTTGAAGGATCAGTGATGTTTTCAAGAGATTTAAATTAAAACTCATTTTTAGCGCGTCTAATGTCTTCATTAAGCTTATTGCGAAAAAGTCTATAAGTGGCATATCCAAGTAAACTATTAGAGCGTTTTGCCTGCTTATAAAGCTGATTACGAGTACGCATCTGAGTTTTAAGATCACCCGTGAGCCACCGCACTGGAGGCCTCTTAATAGTAAATACTCGAATGGGAGCGAAGATATCCAGTGCCTTTGACAGGTTGCGAGACATCACTTCGCAGAATCCATCAACATCAGTGTCATTGGACACTTCATCAATCTCTGTCCGCACTAAACCAGCAATGGATACAAGGTAATCTGAGAACTCTGAACAGTCAATACCTCTATAATATCGCCGCGAAATAGTGCGCTCAGATATCGAATTAGCATTTAGTAACATAGTCAACTCTATTATATCATGACCAGCTATGAAAGGACTCTGAGATTTAGCGAAAGATAAGAGCTTATCAGCATCATCTATAATCAAAACATCGAGCCATGAGTCTGAGGTAGCCGTGTGATGGGTAGGTTCAGAATTAATAATATGTAATGATAAGCTGGACATGAGCTCACGCAAGTAGTTCGCCTCATAACTGGTCGATGATAAATTACAATTCAAATCGCCGCCAATCATTACATTTTTATACAGGTGTAAGTATCTAGTTAGTGTCTCAACAAAGTCATGAAAGAGGAGGCCCTTAGGTCTTCTATAAACAGACGCGAATAACACTGATTCACCATTTGGAAAGCGTATTTCAATAATTAGATACTCAGGTGAATTATCATAAAGATCACTGGAGGCAGCTACAATTTTGACTTTAAGTGATTTATTTATATAGCATGCCACTCCACCACCCGCTCGTCCCACTCTGTCATGACGTAACAAAAAATAATTGTCTAAAGCTACCAGGTCATCAAAAACGCCTGCATGAAACCAAGTCTCAGACACAGAAATTACATGATAGTGGTTGGTATTAAAATGAAGTCTGATAAAATCAATGTGGCCACGCAGAGAATTGGCATTAAATTGGGCCACACGAAATTGAGTGGTCCCCGAAGCAGAGTAACGATGTGTGGATGATGATGTTACTTTATCTGACAACGCAGAGTGACCGGTGTACGCACATCAAACAAGCCTGTCGAGATCAGCCATGGAGGAAATATGAATCACGGGATCACCGTCAGAACGCCTAACACGGATGCGACCGCCCCTCACCCAGACATACGCATACGACTTAACTTTGGCTACACGCTTCGTCTGTTGAAGCAATTCGTAAATGTCTTTAGGGAGCAGCTCGTTTACGTGTACATTGCGATCCGAGTCATTGCCACAAACGTCCCTCTGCTTCAGCGTGCGTCGTGCGCGCTTCTTGGCTATCACAATATCACGGACAGCACCCCCCTGGTGGAAATAATTTTAAAAATTTTTACGCAAAAATTATGCGAAAACTACAATTTCTTATAATATAATTACAACTTTTCACGCTATTTTTACGTAATTTTTACGTCAAAAGTACGCGATTTGGGCCATGTTTGTAATTTTTCATAAATTTACGTAGAAATTTTTATGAATAACTACAACTTTTTGGACTTTTATTTACTACAAAATAAAATATAAAATTTATTTCTCTCGTTGAACAATTATTTTATTGCTGAAAATCTTGATTACGTGCAAGCTTAATTAAACAAATTTATATTATACTTAGAAAATTTGCTTACTACCGCTGGATTCGAACCTGAAACCCCTGGCTCTTGAGTCAGTCACCTTCCGCACTGTGCTACAACATTGATTGATGAAGACGTTTCGTATTGTCTACATATGGTACACTTATTGTTAACAGACGTACGGAAGGTGTCAGCTCTTTTTTTTATAATTTTTTTTTATAATTTCGTTTATATATTTATTTATTTATTCGTAGTCTTAAATAAAAATTCAATATTTTTATAAAATTATTTATTTCAAAAATCTTTCATGAGTGTCTCTTTTTTCGCATCGGAATATTTTTTTTTATTTTTTTACTATTTGGACTATAAATTGTTTCTGATCTTCGTTTAATATCAGAATATAATATTTTAACAAAAAAACGAAAATCAGAAACAATTTATTGTCCAAATAGTAAAAGAATATAAAAAATATATACCGATGAGAAAAAGGAGACACTCGTGAAAGATTTTTGAAATAAATAATTTTATAAAAATATTAAATTTTTATTTAAGACTACAAATAAATAAATAAATATATAAACAAAATAACAGAAAAAAATAAATAAACAAAATTTCTTTAATTTTTCAAAATTTAAAAAAAGTATTTTTATCGATCACTAGCAATCTGAAATATGTAGATAAAAATCTATAAAAATTTCAGAAGATAGGTACAACTATAAGTAAGAGAATTGTCAAGTTTCAAATTTTTCCGATCGCTATTGCATTCATACTAAAATCATTTGCTATTTGATTTTAATAGGAAAATTCAAGTGCTCTGCGGCACGTGTTAAAATTGAAATAGGAAGCTGCGCTTTGGCACAGATTTCTTTTTATTTATTTCGAGCCTTTCGAACCGTTCGAGCAGTCAAAATTCAAAATTACCCCTTTTAAGGACTACTCTAATATATATATATATATATATATATATATTTCTTACAAAATTGCTATCGAATCGATGATGCCAAAACAATTTGATTGAAATCAGCTGATTTTTGCTTCCTCATAGAAAAAGCTTTGTTTTCGTAAAAAAATTTTTTTTTTGTTTTTCTGAATGTGTTCAGAATGTTCTAAAACGTCGAAAAATTGCAATTTTAAAAAATGTCTGTATGTATGTATGTGTGTGTGTGTGTGTGTATGTGTGTGCCAAATTTACCAAAATTTCTATAACTCCAAAACTAATCAACCAAATCTAAACGAATTATATATGAAATAGGGGTAGAAAAAACTGAAGAATATAATAGAATTACTAAAAATTGCTAATAATCAAAGGGTTCTCTTTTAATAAAATTTTGAATTTTTGCAGAAATGTTTATGCATTAATTTCCGCAAATTGGAGATATCGATCTATTTCTAATTTTATTATATTTTTCAGTCTTTTCTACCCCAATTTCATATATAATTCTTTAAGATTTGGTTGATTAGATTCAACTTTATATGCGGTTAAAAGTCCATAATTTTGATTGCTTCCTCTATGAGGAAGCCAAAATAAATAAATATAAATAACTATGGCTTAAAATAGAGGAAGCAATGCAGGTTTCTACTTGCTTACTTAAAAAATATGAGGAAGCAATGTACAAGTTTCTACTTGCACCCTGTTTTTATGTTAATTTCGATGTCGATGAGTTTCCGGTGAATCGACGTTGAATTGACGTCGATTTGACATCAGCCTTCTCATTGGATAAATATATACTAAATATGCGACATGTTCGACAATTTTTACATCAGACTATGCTGAAATCTACAACTTTCAATAAGATCTGTTTCTATTCCTGCACTGCTGAACTAGTGCACACTCATGCAATATAAGTTAGAGTGGGACAAGTATACTTTGTTTATATCTTACATTTAATCATAAATATATTTTTAGAATATTGTAGAAAGTTGTAAATAGTTGTAATTTTTACAATAATTTGCAACTTCTACAAATTACTACAATTTTTATAAAAAATTTTGTTAGAACGTTGTAGAAAGTTGTAAATAGTTGTGATTTTTACAATAATCTACAACTTCTACAATTTACTACGTTCTCATAAAAAATATTCGCAGAATGTTGTAGATAGTTGTAAATAGTTATGATTTTTACAATAATCTACAACTTCTACGATTTACTACGTCTCATAAAAATGTTCGTAAAAAAGTTGTTACAATTTTCTATTACTTTTTACAACTTACTACAATTTATTACAATTTACTACAATTTACCATGAGTTTTTACAATTTTCACAGTAGAAATTTGTGATTTATTGTAGAAGATTGTAATTTTTCATAGAAATACGTAAACTGTTGTAAAATTATTTCCACCAGGGCCGAAGCTAAAGTAACAATCAAAGAGCTAGTATTAGAGACGGGCAAAGGTCGACCGTGCGGCCCCACCGGCGAAGGCTTCCGAGCGACAGCCCTGACATCGAGAATGTGGCAAGACAGATCAGGGATGTCTAAGGTCGCAAACACATTGCGCACGCATGCCGAGGGGGTGATAGACATTGTTGCTGGGACTCCCGAAACAATGATCTCATTCGCAGACTGACTTTGCAAGGAAGAGCTAGAGGCCCCACGATCACCTTTCAATTCGCTGATCTCATTTGACAGAGCGGCACACTGCTGCTCTAACGTAGCAATGCGTTGATTATTCTGCTCGACGCAATTTGCAATAGAGTTAAGCCTATTAAGCTTTTCATTAAGCTCGTTGTTAGTGCGCTGCTGATCCTTCACGAAAGCGGCAAATCTAGCCTCCTGCTCTCTGGCAAAAGTGGAAAATCTAGTATCCGACGCCCTCAATTGATCCATCAATTGATGTAAGAGATCGTTTGTTGTGGTGTCACTATGAGACATCGATTGAGTGCCAGTGCAAGCAGGAGAAGCCATATTTAAGTCAGAGGACTGTACATTATTCTCGACCTCAGGTGTGAGAGGTAGATTCAATGAAGTGGCTAACAATTTACAACAAGTATCAGCATACTTCTTGACAGAGTACGGCCTAACACAGCCAGGATGAAAAAATCGCTTGCACTCACACTCAACAGAAGCAGTTGCTATCGGCTTCGTACACCTAGCGCACGCGGGCCGCATCCCCGAGATGCCGTGTATAGTTCGATGCAGTTATTAGTCACTAATTACATGTAAAAGTCAATCCGCAAGCACTAATCACTAATTAGATGTAAAAGTCATATAAATCAGCATGCACGGAGTCACACACGGCAGCCAATCAGCAGTGAGATAGATATAAAGATGTCCGGTAACGATAAGCGCATGTACGGACGACAGCCAATCAACAGTGAGATAAGGATGCCCGGCGACGATAGGCACATGCGCCGCAGTAGTAAACTTCAACCACAGAAAACCAAGAAGTATAGAAAAGATCAGATCGGTGAGGCAGGCACATGCGCAGCAGTGGTCATCGCTTGCCACGGAAGATTCCAAGAATTCCAGAAGATTTCCAAGAATTAGGTTAGGATGTATAACATGCTTGTCACCCAAAATGCTCGGAAATAAGCGGCAGGTATTATGAAAATGAGTATAGTACGTGACAAGCAACTAAAGACTTGCTTTATCCTGCAACAAAATAGCCCGGAGGCAGCCTACAGCAGTAACAATTTTCACTAAATGCAGGAGCAAAAATACAGTGATCTAGCAATACTCACACGAAGAGAGAGAGAGAGAGAGAGAGAGAGAGAGAGAGAGAGAGAAAGAGAGAGACTCGTAAGAATTAGAAGAATTAAAAAATCGGTTTCCAGAACATCGGTAACGAAAAAAATACACACTCTATAGCACTCGCCGGAAAATTCTTCCTCTATGAGGAAGCCAAAACAAATAAATAAATACTAATAATTATGCATCGAATAAAATAAAAGCTTAAGAACTATAAGTAAACAATGTGCAGATTTCTACTTGCACACTTAAAAACTATGAAGAAGCAATGTGCAAGTTTCTACTTGCACCCTGTTTTTTAACTTTTCGGGAAATAATCGACCGAATTTCAAAGAATTATCAAGAGACACGGTAGTGTCTCGCGCCAAGTACACGCGAAGCGAGACCGCACCGTGACTCTTTTACGCGACGCGACGGGTTGCGAGTACCCGAGATGTTGAGATCTCGATAACGAGTGAACGGATCAAGTTCTAAGTAGGCTTGATCGATAGCTTGGGGTCCAATTAGGGGGGGGGTTTCTCTTATAATATTCCGCTACGTGCCCTACGAGCGGTGAGTATTGCGACGCAAAGTCCAAATGTGAAAATTTTTAATTAAGATACGTAAGATACGTCGACCGTCTCTCATGTCATGCCATTTCATTGGCTAGAATCGCGTCACTTTCACTTTTTCGACACCAGACGGTGCTAATATCGCCAGTTTCGATATGCACATATGTATACGTGTGTGTACTGCGCGAGTGCAGATAGTGCGTTTAGCGCGCTGTCAGTCAGTTCATCAGTTAACCTATTTCAGACATGGTAGTACGCGCGGGATGACGCGTGGCTCAGTGCCTACGCGAGTGATTAGTAACACCAAGGTCCGTGGTTCGAATCCGACCCGGCCTTCGTCCCATATATGCTTCGTGAAGAAGTTTTTTCTCGATTAAGTTCCTATGGATTAATGTTCTGCACGATTGGGAATCGGAAAGGATTCACAATCTGCAAGGATTAAAATTCCTATTGGATTAAAAATTGATAAAAGTCATTTGATTCTGTGTTACTACTGTCTTGGGTTTAGCTTTGGTGTGTCATCTGCCATTGGTCAGAAAGACACCTAACAGTCCTCACCCGAGGACGAACGAAAAAACCCCCTGGTAGTACGCGCGGAGCGAGACCGACCGTGACTCTTTACGCGACGCGACAATTAATTCAAGGTAAAAAGGTAATTGTTTTATATTATGTAATTATCTCCTATTATCTTATTCTATATATTTTACTGTTACTTATTTTACTGTTTATACTATTTATTTTATACGTTTACGTGAGTGTTTACATACAGGTTAACCTATATTATATTATATGTTGACGGCAGGGAGCTGATACTGAGATCAAGGAGCCTGTTTACACGAGGCGTTTCTGCCGCGCGACGTTTGCATGAGCCGCACGCTGTCGGCGATATACTGAATTTGAATTGCTTCGTGCTTATCTGGAGATTTCGTATCCCTACATCGTGTTATCACCGCTGCCGGAAAAGAAGGTTCTCTACGCTTGGCAGAAAGTGACGACTGACACGTTCGATCCCGACTTCATTGATCGCAGAAGAGCTGGATTCGAGGTACGTTTCCGATTTGCAATTATAACAGTATCGTGCGATGAATGTTGTACCCAATTATAACCTTAAATGAAGTTGTGCACGTTGCTAGTATTCTGATTATACAATATATTATATTATTATTATATATTGACAGCAGAGAGCTGATACCGAGGAGATCAAGGAGCCTGTTTGCAGAAAGTGTTTCTGCCGCGCATACATAATATCAGAGAGAAACCTGAGAGACGCCATCCCGGCATTTTTCGTCAATTTTTGTGTGTCGCATCTTCCGACGCGCCACCTGAGAAAGTGCGCATAAACTACGTCGTTTCGCTCGGTAACCGCACATGGTTTGCGTCTGTGCTAATGGTTCGCGTCCGAACTAGCCAGTTAGAGGGGATATGCTGCGGCCGCGGCGGCCGCGCTCGGCCGGCCCGGCGCACAGTAGAGCCGTTTGCGCGAATCGCGGAAAAACATATGTTACTTGTAAAATATGCAATGCATGATCATAGAACCTTTCAATGTTGACTTATAAAAATTGCAAAAGTGTATATTTATTAAAAATTAATGATAGGAACAAGTATTTGATTGAAATTAAATAAAAATTCAATTTACATTTAATTTACGTATAAGAGCAAAGTAATTCTTGCGTTTCATCGCTTAAGTCTAAATTTTTTTTATGTGGTTTACTTCTTAAACTATATAGTTATTAACGGATCGGATGACACGAGCATCACATAAGCATAACATCTTCATTTGTAAACAGACGCCTACATTTTCTACTATGATTAAGTCGATATCGTTTATAGTCCTTATTTCTTGCCTCTTGAGCTTCTTCCGATAAATGTCCCAACAGGTAACGCTGCATAATTTCTATAATTTCCTTACCGTGAAGAAGAATTTTATGAACGCGGTAATTGGCAAAGTACCAAGAATATTTTTCAATAAATATTTCCGCTGCCTTGTACGCGCATAAGAACCGAATTTGTCTGAATTTATTTCTTCACCACAATTAATCGTTTATAATATTGTGGAAAGTCTTCTGATCAATTCCTCGTCAACTCCAGTTATTGAGACATGAAAAGCTTTTCCATCTCCTATCAAGAATTAGTCACAGAATTTTTCCGTTGTGATCGAGATCTCAATCGTCTAAAATTATGTATTGGTACATCTTACCCAAGTCTTCCAGACAATTATCTCGACAAGATTTTGCAGGAGATTAGAAAACGATTTCTTCCACAGCTAAATTCAAGATAAAATACAGTGCAACGATCAAAGCCGAGATTCTATAAGAAGTACAGTACTTGGTTACAAGGTATTTTTGAAGTCGAATTTGAAGTTGAAAGTTCTACTCGAACTGGGCCATCAAACTATTCAGTAGGCAGACCGAAAAAGAGTTTCGACGACTGCTGTGATCGTGCAAAACGGATGAAACTAAGCGAATTACGCGCTGCTTACTTACAACAAATGATCGATGCCGCTTCAAGTAAAATACAAAATCAGAAAAATAGTTTTGATGCTAACACTGCTCTGGCATTATTAATGGTTGTTCAGTTATCAAGACGAAGTATGAAACAATAAGAGCTGCGACGAGGAAAATTGGATTCAATATATTTCCATCGCCATATAAAATATTGTTCTTTATTTTTTTTAATTATGATATGCTCTTCGTACTATTGCCATATTTTTTTGTAGAATTTTGAGACGGTATTCTACAACAAGTAATTTTTTTGAACCAATAATTAAAAAAAACAAAATATATTTTTTTAAAATTATAGCTTCTTGGTACCATCGCCATATTTTTATTTAGAATCTTGAAATGGAATTCTACAACAAGTAATTTTCCGAAATCGGTTAAATAAATAGATGCAGGTACTAAAAAAATAATAAAATAAAGTAAAATGAAATAATTATGAAAAGATAAACTATAATCGTATTAAATCAAATGTTTATTAATGAAGTATCCATACACATTCGTTCACATAATCACTCTCATACTATTATTTACACTATTCATAGTTATATTCATATGGATGGACTAATCTTCATCATTATTTTTATTGATAATAGGCGTGATGCCGTCTGTCTTAAATATATTTAAATATAAAAAAATATTAAAATATGTATAAAACAGACGGCATCACGCCTAATATCAATGAAGATAGTGCGATGAAGATTAGTTCATCCATATAACTATAAATAATAGTATGAGAGTGAGATTATGTGAACGAATGTGTATGTGTACGTCATTATTTTGAGTGTATGTGTACGTGTATGTGTATGTGTACTTCATTAATAAACGTTTGATTTAATACGATTATAGTTTATCTTTTCTCAATTATTTCAATTTAATTTATTTCATTATTTTTTTAGTACCTGCATCTATTTATTTAATTGATTCCGGAAAATTGCTTGCAGGATTCCATTCCAAGATTCTAAATGTAAATGACGATGGTACTAAAAAACTATAATAATTTTGAAAAAAATATATTTTGTTTTTTAAAGTATTTTCTACTCATTTTATTAGTTCGAAAAAATTACTTCTTATAGAATACCGTCTCAAAAGTTTACAAAAAAATATGGCAATGGTACGAAGAGCATATCATAATTAAAAAAAATAAAGAACAATATTTTATTTTTTTTACTTCCGCCTACCTATTTTATTGGTTCGAAAAAATTACTTGTTGTAGATTACTATCTCAAAATTCTACATAAAATATATGGCAATCGTACCAAAAGCATATCATATTTAAAAAAAATAAATAAAAATATTTTATTTTTTAAAAGTACCGCTTACCCATTTTATCGCTTCCAAAAAATTATGTCCGATAGGAAACTACTCCAAGATTCTAGAAAAATTTTTTCGTAATTGTACAAGAAAGATATCAAAACTAAAAAAAGTCAAGAACATTTATTTATTTTTTTTATCAATGTTTCTGTCATCAGAAACCTTTACCGAATTTTCTACAAATGTGTCTCAATGATATCTACAACATATTAAAATTTTATCAAAATCGGTTAAGCTGATCAAAAGATATAAATTATTTTCGAAATTTTTATTTTTATTTTTTACAGCAAAACGGTTCAATATTAAGAGCTAATATTTGACCAAATTGTAAGTGAGACTGATAGCAATCAAAGCAAAAAAAATGAGCATGATCCGTGCAGGGGCACATTGACTCTTCTTATCCGGCTACGGCCTTTGTTGCCGATACTTGCTTATCACTACAAAATGCATGATATCAATACAAAATTACCTTTTTCAAAAAAAGGTATGAAAAAGGCGCCAAGTACACGTGCAATGTATGTTGTAAATCTAAAAATCTTAAATGGTAGTAGCTTTATTTTTTCCTAACAAAATAATTCACAAAATTGCGTTATCTAACTCAACCCAAGTGATATGTATAGTAGCTTTATTTCTCCCTAACAAAATAATTCATAAAATTGCGTTACCTAATTCAACCTAAGTGATACGTATTTCAAAAAAAGATGTGAAATCTTTAAATTCCGCCAATTGCAAAGTTATTTAACTCTACCCAAGTGGTAGTAGTTTTAATTCTTCTTGATAAAATTATAATATTACAAAGAATATATATTATTTTAATCACAAAGAATTAAAGAGATAACATTATAAAATAAAAATATTTAATTAAAATAAAATAAATAAATTTTTCTTGTAAAAAACTTGGCGCTGTTTTTTAAGGGTTAGAACCTTTGCACAAGACTTTCGTATGGCAACGTAGTGTAACAAAACGTGGGTCAACGCACAAGAAACGTATCGGTTACGGCGTTAAGCGTCGTCTACAATGGCAGCAGGAGTATGCAGTAAGCAGTAAGCTATTCTATTGACCAATTACAGTCGATTATTCTTGAATTGTAAAAATCCCATTAGTCAAAAACTTATTGCTTACGTCTTATGGCTTCTGCACACAGGACGCGGAAACGCTTGCCGCGCGGCAAGAAGCGACGCGGTAGCCAATCAACGTGTTGGTTTTCCGTAAGAATCAAAAGTTTATTGGCTACCGCGTCGCTTCTTGCCGCGCGGCAAGCGTTTCCGCGTCCTGTGTGCGGAAGCCATTACTGTATACTTCTGCTGCCATTGTAAATGACGCTTTATACTGTTATGCCGCGTCGCCGGTTGGTGACGGCTTACGGCAAAACGTTATTATTTTCGGGATATCTTGACCTGACGAGTTGGAACTCGGTAGGCACAAGCGGGCAGACTAGGAAGAGCTCAGGTTCGTAGAAGGAACAGGGTGTAGGCGTCGTCAAATAAACTTCACTTTGTTTCACTTTATATTGGAGCTTTATTTCAACGCTTCTTTTACACTCACTAACTTACACTTGTATTTGCTTTTCACAATTATTATTATTCGCACGCGCTTCGTTATAGTATAAACCTTCGCGACACGACTTGCGAGAACGGTCACGGGCAGACTCTCCGGTGTTATACTCTCCGCCGCGGCTTCTTCGACGGTCCCTTATATTGGTTGGGATTATGCCCTGTAGGCGCTTTTCCGCCGGGTTCGATGGTCCCCCGAATGAGGTCGGTCAGTGACCGAGCGCATTCGCAATCTCGCTGTACTTCCGCGGTTCCGCGATTGTCGAAATGCGTTGTCGCACATTCCTAAGCATCTCGCAATATTGACGCGGAAGCTTGATGAACTTCCGCGGTTCCGCGAATGTCGAAATGCATTGTCGCACATTCCTATGCATCTCGCAATAGTTCGATTGACGCGGAAGCTTGATGAACTTCCGCGTCCGCGTCGGCGTAAATTAAGGAGTCTTTCGAAAGACAATTTCCTCGAAATCTTTCGAAAGACTATTCTATAAATTTATTATTAATTATTAATTATCCGTTGTAATTTTAGATTACAACATCCCTCCCCCGTTAAAAAGAGAAAACGAGGTACGCGAGTTTTTGCTATATTTTTTAATTTATACTTTGTTGTATACCCATTTCTATATTTTACATTTTATAATACCCGTGTACAATATTTTGGTATAATCGTTTACTATTCTATTAGAACCTAGTACTTACACTGCGTTTTAAAATTGGTTTCGGGAATTTGTATGGTCGAAATGATCTTTCTTCATCGTATAATGTAAGTGGTGATTGTGGGTTCTTTTTTTTCTTTTTTATTAGTACATATATTACAATGATTACTATGGCTAATGTAATTATACCGGTCGCTGTCATTGGGTATATGAATTGTTTTCGGACGTAAAAATTTCGGTCGTCGTCCTCTAGGTCAGTATTCATTTTTTGTATTTGTGTTTTTAATTCTGTCAATTCAGCTCGATGCTGAGTCAAATCGTCTGTTGTCTCGTTCCGTAATGTGATCCTTTCATGGTCATATATAAGTGAAATATTTACTTCGGTTAAATATGTCTCTATGTCTGTCTCGTATATTGTCTCTTCAGCTTGTACTGTCATATCGGTTGTCATTAGTTTACATTCTTTTTCCAGCGTAATTTTGCCAGTGTTGTTGATTATCTGCTTCTCCTCGTGCTCATTACATTGTATAAGTATTGGCTGTTTAGTTACTGTTGAATACAGCCAATCGTGTGGTCGTCGTAATGAAATCCACTTTGTTCGTGTTATAACAGTGTGCCTGAATTTACACATTTTGTAATAATGTTGCTGTTGAACATACATTTGTATCTCGCACGGTGCGTTTTTATCTATACGGTATACTGGTGTATTTTGTGTGCATACGTACTGTAGATTTGTAGAGGTACATTTTGTCAGATAATCTTCATCTAAGAGCATGTAGGTCACTCTTTCTTTGTCTACTGCTATTATTTTATTGTCGACTCTTACTGATGTGAGTATATTCTTGCGCGTGAGCACAGGAAATTCAATAACGCTCATTATATCGTAGAGCGGTGGTGTGATTAGGGGAAAGAGTAAGACGGTGTATATTTGATTATTTTTGTAGAATGCCTTTATTGTCGTGTGTTTTTCAATCGTAAACCAGTCTTCAAGGTGGACTCTAAACGGGAAATATGATCCCGGTGGCAATTGCTGACTTGCTTCTTTCAACTGCCAGGTGATATCCTCTACTGGCATTAATTTCGGATGCATTGTTCCTTTTCTTATGCATGCCAAATATTCAAGTATGTTCTCGACGTCGCGGATTAAGTCTGTGATTACCGCTATGCCAATTTCAAAATGTTCTTTTATTTCGTCCTTATTAAGATAATCTGTGACTCGTTTTTCTAATAGGTTACGATTTCGTTCTATTATGCTTTCTAATTTCTCTATATGCCCTATGGTGGCATTCATCACCTTGATCTGATTCTGCATTACGTGGTGTAACGTTTGTTGATTGTTTCCTAACAGTTGTAACTGCTCGTTGATGCGCTTTTCATCGTTTGCGTCCATCGTTCCGAACAGTGATTTTGTTATTGAGCCTATTCCGTCCACTAATCCCCTCCTTGAATCTGTCGACGTTTTATATATTGTGTTGATCTGCGTGAGGATTTTTGTTAAATATTCTAATTCTCTTCTTGCGATATTTTCAAAGGTGAGGCACGTTTCCTTATGCAGTAATTTTAAAATCTTATTATCGCATGTAATCTTTGCTTCCTGTAGATATTTTTCAATTTGCTCGTGCCTTCGATTTAACGTTGTTAAATCAAATTTAATAACTAACTTCCACGTCTTCCGGGAGTAGTGCATTCTTCCAAGCTTTTCGTAATACATCTCTGGGTTATATTCGAATTGTTGGATTTTGTAATGTGGTTCCGTTTTTTCTGCTCGGGCTAATGCTTGCCCTCTCCAGCAGGCGAGTATTCTGCAACAGAGATATTCTGTTTCAGAGTGTTTCTCTTTCTCTCTTCTTTTTTTGTTATTCTTCTATAAAAAGTTTTAATTTATTTACATGTAGGCGCATTATTTTCCTTCCTTTCTTTATAGTATAATTAACGTCTGAATTCTTTTCAATAATTATGTACGGTCCTGTCCATAGAGATTCAAGTTTCTTTGAACGTCCTCGTCGTAACGTTTCGTCGTACATAAGTACCTTGTCACCTACACAAAAACTTGTTTCTTTAGTCTTCGTATCATATTGTTTTTTTGCTTTAATCTTTTCCTCTTGAACGTGTTCCTTGGCAACTTTGTTAGTCGCTCTTAATCTTTCCCGTAACTCTTGTGCATAATCACCATAGTTATACGTGAGTTTAGGTGGTTTTGTCAGTGCTGTCGGTAATTCAGCTTGATGACCGTATACTAACTCAAACGGTGTATACCCCGTCGCTGTGTGTGGCGTTGTATTATATGCAAATATCGCAAACAGTATCCACTCATCCCAATCCGTTTGGTCCTCATTTATATAGTGTCGCAGGTATTCTGCTAGTGTTCGGTGGGATCTTTCGAGTGCTCCGTTGCTTTCTGGATGATACGCGGTAGTTTGAATTTTGTTTATCCTTAAGAGTTTACAGGTGTTTTTGAATACCTCACTCAAAAAATTCGTGCCTTGGTCGGTCAGAATTTTTTCTGGAATTCCATGCTCTAAGACAATTTTTTGTCACAAATTGCTTACTTACTGTACTTGCTTCCTGATTTGGAATTGGTATCGCTTTACTATATTTTGTTAAATTATCCTGAAATGTTAACAAATATTTATTTCCACTTGTTGTAATCGTAAGTGGTCCTACAATATCCAAAGCACATTTCTCGAATGGCTTGGTAGGGGTGTCCGTAATTACCAACGGTACTTTATTTTTCCGCGATAGCTTATTTCTTTGACATAGCTCGCATTTAGCTATATATTTTTTGACGTCTTTCGTCAATCCGCGCCAGTTATGATTTCACCGGATTCTATTTACTGTTCGTTCGACGCCTTGATGACCTCCTATAGGTGCATCATGGTACTCATGTAATATTTGCTTCTTTTCTTCTTCTGTATATATTCTTGCTTCCTCTTCGTTGGAGTTATCCTCGTTTATCGCGTAGATTTTCGGTTCTTCTTCTGAGACAACTTCGTCTCGTTTTACATTGCGGCTCAGTGCGTCGGCATTTACATTCGCCTTTCTGGCTTTGTGTATAATTTCATAATTGTGTTCTTCCAGCTGTAATCTCCATCGAATCAATCTTGAGCCTGGATCGTTAACGTTAAATAACCATGTTATTTAACGTTAACGATCGGCTTGTGGTCGGTCACAATTTTAAATTTAGTGCCGTACACGTAAGGTCGGAAATGTTTGACCGCCCATACAATGGCTAACAACTCTTTCTCTGTGGTGTTATAATTTTGTTCTGCTCGTGATAGAATTCGACTGGCATAAGCTATTGGCTGGTCGTCACTTATCTTTCCTTGAGATAGTATTGCTCCGATGGCATGGTCGGATGCGTCAGTAGTTATAATAAACTCTTGCGTAAAATCCGGATACTTAAGCACAGGTGCCGTTGTTAGTTTTTCCTTTAAATTATTAAAAGCATTTTCTTGCTCTGAAGTCTATTCAAATTTCTTCGTTTTCTTTGTTAACTTTGTTAACGGTTTGGCTATCTTCGAGAAATCTTTTATGAATTTTCTGTAGTAACCGGCTAAGCCGATAAATGACTGCACGTCCTTAACTCTTTTTGGCGTAGGAAATTCTTTTATCGCTACTAGTTTTGACGGGTCTGGAGAAATTCCATTCTCCGAAATAATGTGACCTAGGTAGATCACTTCCTTGCGTAAGAATTCACACTTTTCCGCTTGTAATTTTAAACAGTTTTTTCGGAGTCTTTGTAGCACCTCTCTTAATCGTTTGTTGTGGTCCTCCAGGCTAGATCCATACACTACTATGTCATCTAATTACACGAGACATTTAATTCCTTGTAGGCCAGTTAATACCAAAGTCATTAACCGCTGAAACGTTGCGGGCGCGCTCTTTAGCCCGAACGGTATGCGATTAAATTTGTAGTGACCGTAAGGTGTTGAAAATGCCGTCTTGTGTTTATCTTGTTCGGCCATCGGTATCTGGTGATACCCGGATGCCAGATCTAGCGTAGTAAAATACTTGGCGTTCCCCAACTGATCAAGTATATCAGTGATATTCGGCAGTGGGAATGAGTCGCCTATCGTTAGATCGTTTAGCTTCCGAAAGTCTACGACTACTCGGAGCCTTGGGTTTCCTGCTGCGTCAGCTTTTTTAGGTACCACTAACAACGGTGCATTCCATTGGCTAGTACTGCTTTGAATTATTTTGTTTTCTAACATTTCTTGTACTTGTCGATTTACTTCCGCTTTATGCTTATTTGGAAGTCGGTATGGTCTTACATTCACAGGCGCAGCGTCAGCGCGTGTGTTTATTTCGTGTTTTACTGCTGCAGTACACGTTAATGGCTCTCCTTCTAAATGAAATAGGTCGCCGTATTCTTCGCATATGTGTTGGAGTGATCGTTTTTCTTCGGCGTTTAAGTGCTGCGTACGCAATGTTAGTCAGATGCGTTCGTTTCGAGATATAGCGGGATTAGTTTCTTTTTCCGTCATTGTCGCATGTACTTTTGTATGAGTATCTGTTTCTAATTCTTCCAGCGTAACTTGTGGAATCGGTAGTTCAACTTCCTTGTCTGTAGTATTTATTACGCTTACAATGCAAATATGATTCTCCGGTTTCACTAAACAGTTTCCAATATAAACTCCTGGTTTCATCTCTCTTGCTCGTACGATACCTTCTTCATTTTTATCCGTAATTGCCTCTATTATAGTCTCGCTGCGAGGCTGTAATGCGACCTTTTCATACGGGCACAGTTTGAAAGTTTCCTTTTTTATTTTTAATTGCATTTGCTCGTAATCGCAAGATGCGGCGTGTTTCCGTAGGAAATCTATTCTTAGGATTCCATCGTATTCTATGGCCATGTCCTCTCCTACCACGTAAAATGCGTGTTTAATTTTTAATTTATTTGTTTCAATGGTCGCATACACTTTTCCGAGTGTGTATTTTGTGTCCCGTAATTCCGGTGAGAGCTATGCGATCTTCATAAACTGGGGCGTCGTTTTTTAACGCGTTTAGCTTTATTAATGAAATTGTTGAACCAGAGTCATATAGCATATTCGATGCTCCGGGTTTTACCTCTCGTATGGGTAATCTTGTTAATAAAAGTTCCGGCTTCGTACGGCCGTGTGGCACACTTTTGATATGTGTAACCCGATATTCTGAGGCAGGTCATGGTTGTTTTCCTCTCGCCTCCTCTTGCTCGTCGTCGCTGCTCGCTGAGTCAGCGTTCTTCCTTCGGTTCGGCACTTTTGATTGTTGTCTTTTTTTGTTTTCTTTAGATTTATTGGTGTTGGGGGTGTAGTTTCGCCCTTTTAATGTCCCACACTCATCTCGGCTATGCCCCGATTTTTTGCAATAATTGCAATATTTCTGCAATGCATTTACTTGTGCAGGTTTGCTAGGTTTAGGTAATGCGTTTCCTTGGCTTCGGCATTCCCGTCCATAATGACCAGTTTTTCCGCATTTAAAACATTGTACGCTCTGATTTTGGGGCTGTCTCGTATATCCTGGCTTATTTTTGTATGGCGAGGCACCCGTTTTTGTCGCGGTCGGCCCTATAAGCTTCTTCCGCGCTCGCTCCCGTTATGGCTTCTTGTAACGTCGCATATCGTTGCGAACGTACAAGTATTTTTAATTCGTCGCGCAATCCTATTTGGAAATTAATTAAAGCTTGTTTTTGTATCGTTTGCTGGATCGCGCGTTTAAACATACTGGAGTGATCTTCTCCTTCTATCATAGCGTCATATAGCTTCATGGCTAGTAGATCGACTCGTTGCCCGAAAGCATGTGCGCTTTCGTTTGGCTTTTGCTTGAGCGTATTAAACTCAATCTGTAAATGGGTAGTGCTCTGCTTGGCTTGATAGCAATCTTTTAGTTGTTGTTTTAATTGAGCGAATGTCTGTATATCTCGCGTCTCAAAATCTTGCATTGCCTTTCCTTTTAATTTTGTATATAAAATCGCTTGTACTAATGATTCTTCGTCTGTAGGCTGTATATTATGTACCGCATATGTGCACGCATTTATAAATTCTTGTAATTTTTGTCGCGATGTCCCATCAAACTCGGGGATCATGCTTCGTGTTTCTTTTAATGTTATAGAATTCGGTATGAAACTACGCCGATTTCTTATATCGCGTTCCGTTCGTCCGTAATTCTCGCTTGAATATCTTCCGTTTCCGGCTCCTACTTGGTCGCCGTTTCGTGCACTATTTTCTAGTATTATCAACCGTTCTCGTAATTCGCGCGTTTCGTCACGCATTTCATTACGCGATTCTTCTTGCATTTTTTGCATCTCCCGTAATAAATTGTATATTTCTCTTACGTCGAGCGTTTCCGTAGATAGTGGTGCGTACTGCGCGTCAGATTGTGTCTGTGCCATTTCAATTCCCTTAACTTGCGCTTGTGGCTGGTTTGTGTGAGTGCGTTCTTCTAATAGAGGATTTTCCGTTCGCGTCTCTTCGCCGTTTTCCCGATAGTATTCGCTAGGGTCGAATGTATCGCTCTCGTAGGAGGTTAATGAAAATTCTCGCCGCAAAGATACTCTGCTAGGCGTTCGGCTAACGTATGGTCTGCTTCTACGCGGTTTTTCGTCCGTCCGGTCAATGGGGTCGTTTGAGAATAAACTCTCGTCAATATCGCCAAACGGAAACTCGCGCTCAGTAACAACGTTTTCCGGTAACTCGGTTTCGCTGTCCGAGTGTCGCGTTTCTAATGCTACACGAACGTTATCTAGAGTTACTTGTGTCGTCGCGCGCGGACTAGTTATCCGTGGTGAAAATTCGTTGATTAACCACGACGCATTGACTATTGGCGTTCGGGGAGGACTATTTTCTCCCGACATTTACGCGTAATACAATTTTAAATTTTCTCGACTTACATTAGAAGTACAGCTCGCATGGTCGCTTGCAGGCTCCGTTGGTTGCGGCTGGTTCTGGCGTGGAGTTGCTGGTTGTCGAACACAGTGGCTGCTTCTGCGTTGTTTGCTGCTTGGCGTTGTCCGCTGCGTTGGCGTTGTCCGCTGCTTGGCGTCGTCCGCTGCTTTGGCGTTGTCCGCTGCTTCGCGTTGTCCGCTGCTTTGGCGTTGTCCGCTGCTTTGCGTTGTCCGCTGGTCCTCTAGATGATTGCACTTGGCCTTGGGTGTTGGCCTTTTATTTTCCTTTCGCCTTTTGGTGTCCTTGAGGATGCCTAGATCGATCCCTTTTGGCTCAGTACCGCGCTTGATACCTTGGTCATTCTGTACCTTGGTTATCTCCACCGGTCGATCTGATTCTTAGGCAGGCTTGCTGTTGTCTTTCCTAGTTGTCCTGGTGCTTCGGTCAATCCCACCGCTGCCACCAAATTATGTTATGCCGCGTCGCCGGTTGGTGACGGCTTACGGCAAAACGTTATTATTTTCGGGATCTCTTGACCTGACGAGTTGGAACTCGGTAGGCACAAGCGGGCAGACTAGGAAGAGCTCAGATTCGTAGAAGGAACAGGGTGTAGGCGTCGTCAAATAAACTTCACTTTGTTTCACTTTATATTGGAGCTTTATTTAAACGCTCCTTTTACACTCACTAACTTACACTTGTATTAGCTTTTCACAATTATTATTATTCGCACGCGCTTCGTTATAGTATAAACCTTCGCGACACGACTTGCGAGAACGGTCACGGGCAGAGTCTCCGGTGTTATACTTTCCGCCGCGGCTTCTTCGACGGTCCCTTATATTGGTTGAGATTATGCCCTGTCGGCGCTTTTCCGCCGGGTTCGATGGTCCCCCGAATGAGGTCGGTCAGTGACCGAGCGCATTCGCAATCTCGCTGTACTTCCGCGGTTCCGCGATTGTCGAAATGCGTTGTCGCACATTCCTAAGCATCTCGCAATATTGACGCGGAAGCTTGATGAACTTCCGCGGTTCCGCGAATGTCGAAATGCATTGTCGCACATTCCTATGCATCTCGCAATAGTTCGATTGACGCGGAAGCTTGATGAACTTCCGCGTCCGCGTCGGCGTAAATTAAGGAGTCTTTCGAAAGACAATTTCTTCGAAATCTTTCGAAAGACTATTCTATAAATTTATTATTAATTATTAATTATCCGTTGTAATTTTAGATTACAACAATACGTTAATACATTTCTTCTGCGTTGATCTACATTACGTTACCATACGAAAGTTTTGTGCGGAGGCTCTAACCGATACGTTTCTTGTGCGTTAATCCACGTTACGTTACGCAACGCTATCATACGAGAGTCTTGTGCGGAGGCTCTTATCCAGACAAATTTGCATAGCGCATAAACGAAGTGTAAACACATATGTGCAAAAGAAAATAGACAAGTCCATCTGTTTATGCATATGCTTATGCACCTATGCAAGTTTGTCTGGGTTGACCTTAAAAAAGCAGCGCCAAGTTTTTTACAAGAAAAATTTATTTATTTTATTTTAATTAAATATTTTTATTTTATAATGTTATCTCTTTAATTCTTTGTGATTAAAATAATATATATTCTTTGTAATATTATAATTTTATCAAGAAGAATTAAAACTACTACCACTTGGGTAGAGTTAAATAACTTTGCAATTGGCGGAATTTAAAGATTTCACATCTTTTTTTGAAATACGTATCACTTAGGTTGAATTAGGTAACGCAATTTTGTGAATTATTTTGTTAGGGAGAAATAAAGCTACTATACATATCACTTGGGTTGAGTTAGATAACGCAATTTTGTGAATTATTTTGTTAGGAAGAAATAAAGCTACTACTATTTAAGATTTTTAGATTTACAACATATATTGCGCGTGTACTTGGCGCCTTTTTTATACTTTTTTTTGAAAAAGTACAATAATCATAAATAAAAATTGGTTTAATTCTATTTATTATTTATATATTAAAGTATAAAAAATTTTTTTATTAATTATTTATTGCCAAAATGGCACCGCCAGAGCCATTGCTCCAAAGTGCCTTTTTGCGGAAGGCGTTCAACGGGCGGAATCGAAGCTCCTATAATTTTTGAGCTGGAACAAAAATTTAAAGATTTTTGAAAAATATATAAGATTTTCTATAGAAGTACCTAGGGGAATTGCGAAATATCATTTTTTGTAAGAATCGTGCATGTTGGAAGAAAGTGCTTCATTTTTTGCTAAAAAATGTCGCACAAAATTGTTTATAAAAAGAGTTTTGTTCAACTTATCGCAAAATCCCTAGATGCTTCTAAAGATAATGTTACTGTAAAGTTTCACTCAAAATTTCAAGTCAATCGGATAAAAGGTGTTCGAGTTCTGATTCCGCCCGACTTTAAAAAAGCGATTTCGAGAAAAACGCGTTTAAAGTTTCAGACGTTCGAAGCGCGCTTTGAACGCGCCGGCAAACGGATTACGAAAAAGAGATAATAGAGATTTTTCCGAGCTTTGAAACCAAGTGTACCTTATTTCTAAGATCTTAAAGCATCGTTTAAGCAAAAAATAAAAAAATCGATTTTTTGAAAATTCTAGAGTGGCTTTACCCCTTAAAGCTAAATAGCGCGCGCGAAGCGCGCGTCTGTGATGTCTAGTAATATGAAAGTAATAAAACATTTTTGTTTTACGCATTGAAAAATATAATAAGACGTTTTTGAGACGTCTTTTATATGACGGTAAAAATATGACATAACAGCATAATTATATATATCTTATCAAGATATCTATTGAACAAATATGTAAAATAAAGTCATTCAATATTGTTTAACGAAATTAAAATGTAAAAAAACTTGGGTTTAATTTGAAAAATCAGACATATTGACGATGTACTCTGGACATCCCTTAAACGTCTGTGTACATAACCTCATTATACGTCCAAACAACGTCTTTGAGACGTATTTTAGACGTCCGCAAGAAGGCGACATAAATTAGACTTTTCGGAGCATACTTCGGACGTCTGAAGGACGTCGGTGTGTTGCGTGGGTTTAGAGATACCCTGTATATATAATTATAGTATAACAAATATTAATTTATACAAACTTTTCTTGATACTAATTTCGACATAAAATTTATTATTTTATCTAGAATAATGGTTTAAAACTGGTTTAGAATAATGTTTAAAAAAAAATTAAAACTTTATTGCTGTTATAACTTAACCTATAATTGGGCCTTTAAACAATGAGATTGTGTAAAACACAATGATATAGATTAAAAGAATAATATGTTTTACTTACTTTCTCTTTCTTTATGGATCTTTCAAGATAGAACAAGAATTATGTATCGGCATGTCACAATCATTAGTATTTCCAATGTTAATTCTAACCAACCGTTAATTTTTCAGAAATTAATGTACCGACTTTTATTGGCTATTCTGAAAAATTAACGGTCGGTTAGAGTTTAAGATAGTTGAAAATAATACCCCTGCATCTTCTTCTTTTTGTTGAAAACATGAGTCACATGTGTTTATTAGATATAAGTACTAGAGTGCACACTGCCGCACTGGCTTGGCGCTCGGCTGGCGCGAGCCGAGAAAGACGTTATGACATACTTTTATATCTCAGTGAGTTTACTCATGCGCTAGAAAGACGTATATAAGGGCTTTCGCACAGGAATTGCTATGGCAATTTGTGTACAAAGATTCTAAGAAAAAGACAAAAAACAGCATACATGCATATAATTAAGTGATACTGTATAGTTTCAATTATTTCATAATCTTTTTGCAACGTTACAGGAACATTTCGGTGAAATATTGCAATTGTATGTCTCTGAACTGTCTCTGCAATGTTACATTGCAACTTGCAATGTTGCAACGTTTCTGAAATGTTTCTGGAAGCTTTGGTGCTGTATGGGATATATATTATATACCGGGTGTCTGAGACCACCCGCCCACCCCTTTTTTTTCAAAAACTAAGCATTTTAGAGAAAAACGTTTCAGACAAAAATTGTATGGTTTTGAGGAGAACATAAGATGGTGTTATTGATTTGACCTTGGGTAGCATCGTTAAGAACAGGTCAAGGACACCTTTAGTTTCTTAAATAAAACCCCCCATTTTTTATTGCATATTCTTATAGCTTATGTCGAGAGCTTTCCAAAATACTATAATTAAGTATCTTTTCATTAAGTACTTTTCGAGTTATAAGGCTTGAAAGTTACAGTATTGTGACATAATATTTTGTTAAGTAGTATTTATAATTCAAATTCCTTACTTTTTATTTTTGCAAACAATATGAATCAATTAGGCCAGTCAATCACAACTATTCCATTCTTCTGAAGAATGATTACGATTGGTCTTCCTGACAACTACCGATGTTATAAAACCAGATTAACGGTGTCATGTAAACGTAGTGCAAATTGAATCATATTATATATTTAATTGCCTGCTCATTAAATATAAAGTGCAAACACATATAAACTGTATATTTTTCTATACTTAAATGCAATAGGAAGAAATAATTAAACAAGTATCCTTGCATAGGAATATTATGCATAATTCTTACAAAACATATTTAAGATTCGCGCAATTGAGATATATAATAAAATTAATAACGATTCTATAAATCTTAGGTATATGTTAATAATACGACATGATCTTTTTAATCATGAAACTTTTACAAATTAACGGAAAAAGATTCGTATCCTAAATGCTAATAATTTTTCTAATGTAACAATAATAATATGAAAATATATGGATAGAAATATATATAATAAATAATAACATAATTAATGATATACAAGAGCTTTTGTCGCGCATATCGATTTTCAATAATGGATAGATATTGTAACAAATACGTTTTACGTTCATTCGAAAACAAATTTTGTGTACACATAATAAAAATTGTATGAATTAAAATTATGTGTATACACATAATAAAAATGCGGACTTATTTTTATGTCAGACATAATTTTAATTCATCCAATCTTTATTATGTCAAGACATAATTTTAATTCATCCAATTTTTATTATGTCTATAATTTTAATTTGTCCAGTTTTTATTATGTCTAGACATAATTTTATTTCAACTAAATTTTATTATGTCATGACATAATTTTAGTTCTGCCGCTAGGGAATTTTTAAGTCGATTCTTATGAATTAAGCTTGAATTCGATGTCTAGGTATCCCAGGTTGCCGATAACGGGTTACAAATAGTGCGCTCCATAGTTTTCGGTGTCCAGGTGTAATAATACGTTGAATTCGTTGTCTAGGTGTCCCACGTTGCCGATGACGAGATCCACATAGTGCGCTCCGTAGTTTTCGGTGTCTACGTGTATTAATACCTCATATTCAATATCTACGTGTCCTACATTCGGATTTAAAGTTATTAATACACCTAGTCACCAAAAACTACGAAGCGCACTATGTGGACCTCGTCATCGGCAACCTGGAACACGTAGACATCGAATTCAACGTATTATTACACCTGGACACCGAAGACTATGAAGCGCACTATCTGTACCTCGTTATCGGCAACCTGGGATACCTAAACATCGAATTCAAGCTTGATTCATAAGAATCAATATATATTATATATATACATAATTTAGCTAAATAGAAATCTTCCTTCTGACCGATAAGTCTATCGACCTTTAATAATTTACCTACTAGATCGTTCGAAATACGCGCGCGATATCGAAACTGGCGATACCTGCGCCGCCAGTGTCGAAAAAGTGAAAGGTACGTTTTCTCTGATCACGTGATATATATATATATATATATATATGTTATAATCGGCGTTAGGAAGTAGTATCTTAAAAAAAATTTTTCACATTTTGGATTTGCGTCGCAATATCTCCGCTCGTAGGGCACGTAGCGGAATATTATAAGAGAAACCCTCCCCCCCCTATTTGGACCCCAAGCTATCGATCAAGCCTACTTAAAACTTGATCCGTTCACTCGTTATCGAGATCTCAACATCTCGGGTACTCGCAACCCGTTGCGTCGCGTAGAAGAGTCACGGTGCGGTCTCGCTTCGCGTGTACTTGGCGCGAGACACGGCCGTGTCTCTTGAGATAGATATATATTTTTTTCCCAAAAACAAAAATTGGCTACGAAAAATAGAGTGGGTATGATATATTCTCACATAGTAATCTCAAGAGATTTTCGGATATCCAAGGTTTATCTGCATAAAACCTGAGGATATACTTAGGATGTACCGAGATGCCTATATGTCTTATAAGATATCCAAGATATTCCAAGGAATGTATTAACGAAATTCGATCTCAACAAAATCGACCGGATGTCTAAATATCTAATGTTATATGGGATAATTCTACGGATGATTTTTTAGTTCGGATCAAAATGGGATCATCCTATGGAGATTTTTTTACTATATATTTTTTACTATGGATGAGTAAACAATCATCCGAGTCGAGAGATACCTTGAGATCTACAAGTAACAAATCCTACAAGTAAGTAGGACGAGATTCCACAGCTTTTCTAATAACTCATCATCAAGATTTTTCCAACGCAATTTTTTTTATTTTGAAAAATCGCTTCAAAAATTTTGAAAAAGGTTTAAAAAAATCTGTGTTGTATATAAAAATGTTTAAGCAGCAGCTTACAGTGGACTAACGTCTGCTTCTAATTTTTTTCAATATTTTTTTCGAAACTCGAAAAAAACTCGAAAAGAGTTGGAACAATAACATAAAAAATCGCCGACCGAATCCGAGAGGTCGAGGGTCAAAACCAGGTCGATTTGGCATGGAATGTATATAGGTATTGTGTGTGTGTGTGTGTGTGTGTGTGTGTGTGTGTGTGTGTGTGTGTGTGTGTGTGTGTGTGTGTGTGCGTGTGTGTGCGCGCGTGTTTGTGAGTAGGGTAAAAGGGACAGTTCTAGGCCGGGGATTTCAGGGGGAGCGGGGCGGGGGGGACTCGCGGCCGAGGGGACTCGCTGCCGCGGGGTCTGCGGGTGGAGGGGGGGAGTCGTGGGCAAGGGCCCTAGGGTCCTAGGGTTGGGAGGGGGGGTGGGACTCGTGGGCGAGGGTCCTAAGGTTGGAGGGGGGGACAGGCGAGCGCGTCGGGGCATGTTCTTATAAACAAATGCCGCCTCGCGTCGATGTTCGGCCGATAGTATTTATAAACAGATGTCATTTCACACTTTAAATACGAGCGAACGCCTATGACAGGCGGCTATAATTTATGACCTGCGACGCCGCGGTCCTTTTCACTTTTTTTCATAGAAAGAGCTGCTTATCGGGATTTCGCGGCGCCATTCGGTTATGGCGTTGCGCGTTACAAAGGCGAGCGCTGATGACATGCAGCTGGATTTTATAAACACTAGACGGCATAAGTGCAGCAACGCGACTCAATTTCTATGGGTATCATCCCACACTGCGGATGGTCGAGCATCGATGGTCGACGTAGGTACTCGACCAAAAATTTTATGACTTAACCGTCGCGGTCTCTCTTTATTTTTCTGTCTAGGAAGAGTCGCTTATCGGGGTTTCGCGGCGCCATTCGGTTATGGCGTAGCGTGTTACAAAGGCAAGCGCCGATGACAGGCTGCTAGATTTTATAAACACCAGACAGTAGAAGCGCAGCAACGCGACTCAATTTCTATGTGTATCGACGAACATCGATAATAGAATTTATAAACAGATATCATTTCACACTTCAGATGTGAGCGAGCGCCTATGGCAGGCGGCTATAATTTATGACCTGCGACTGGCGTGACGCCGCGGTCTCTCTTTATTTTTCTGTCCAGGAGAACTATCTAATAAAGGGAATAGATAATTATTATAATTATTTAATATTTTTTTCTTTTTTATTTTAAGAAAAATTTATAATATATAACGGTTGCAGAACGAAACGGGGTAAAAAAAGAGAAACAATAAAACGCCGGAAAAAAAAGTTGGCCTGGGAGTCTTTCGGAGACCCCCGCTGTATATGTCTAGGGTTAACCGCCGCAATGTCCTCTTCAGACATGTCTTTTAGGGCAATTTATTGGTTTATGACGAACATGTTGGGATCATTGGGTCATGTTTTTGCGGCACCATTCGATTTTGACGTCGCGCGTTATTTCTTTCTTTCCTTCTTTTCTTCTTTCTTCCTCTCGAAAAGGACCGTCTTTTCGTTCGCGTTCTCTCTCGCGCGCGTTCTCTCTTTCTTATTCATTAATTGGACTACATGCTCTTCTCTAAAAACTAATTTTTTAAATATATTAAATATGTATTGGACCATGCCATAATAATTTTAATATTTCAAGAATCAAAACCTTTTTTAAAATAAAAAAGACTAATAATGCAGCTTATATTTAAGTATCTGAAAATATTCTTTAATCTACATAATTATGTATCGCAAATATTTACAAATCATCTAAATAATGTAAATATATTTTATTATATATATTATATATATATATATATATATATATATATATATATATATATTATTGAACTATCTAAGGAAGGGGAGAAGGAAAGGAAATGATAAATATAATAAGTATTTAATATTTTTTCCTTTTTATTTTAAGAAAATTTGTGTACAATTATAAAAAAAATTTTTTTTTTAATTTTGAATAACCTGGGGAGGCAAAATATCTCCTCCCGCGCAGACCAAACATTATCGTTATCTTTTTTACGTTTCCGTCTATCGAATCTTCTCTTTATTATGTCTGGGACATTCAGAAAGTTCCTGATTCGAATATCCTCCAATTGCAACCACCCCTGAAAAATAAAATAAATGTTAATAAATGTTAAAAATGTTACAATAATATTATTAAAAAATATTAAATATGTCACGCATACCTGATCGAGTGGGATCCGCAGGTATATCACGTCACGTATATGGACATGACGAATTGGAATATTATCCACCCACAGCATCTGTAATGTAGAAACTATAAATTAAACACACTATAAATTAAAAATCACTCGCGAATCACCATACTTACCCCATCGGCGGGATACGAAATTTCAATTAAGTCTCGCGCGCGAACCATTTTAAGAATAACTTGTTTCGGGCAGTTGTCCGAACGCGTTCGCAGATTCAACGAGACTGAATTTCACGACGGTTGTAGAACGAAGCGGTGTAAAATGTCACCGGAGAACAAAATATGTTAACAATTTAAGAAACGGACAACCCCTTCCAACGAAAAGAAATTAAGATGAAATATGTCTTGCACTACAATGGCAGGGACAAAAGTTCGACGGAGCATCGACACATGTAAACACGTTCTCTGTCGCACACGTCTCTTCGTTCGCGTCCTTTCTCGCTCGGGTCCCTTCGCTCGCGTTTCTTTTCATTATAATAAGTAATTGGGAGAAGGAAAGATAATTGTGAGAAGGAAAGATAATTGGAAGAAAAGATAATTTTAGATACAGTGATATGCATTTTAATATACATTTATTTATCATGTGTCGCATCGTATACAATATTGTTTAAAGCGTAAGAAAGTAATTCGCAATCAATAATCGAATTTTTATCATAAACTTCACGCAAGATTCTAACTGCGTTACATTTATCGGTGATACAATTTTGACGTAAAATTGTTACAAACTGTTTGAATTTTTCACTTACGCCGCGAACATTTTGACATAGTTGAAAATACACATTCTCGACGCAATGTTCTAGTTCGAATAAGAAAAGTATGGTCGATGATTTTATATACAAGCTGGTGTCCCACGACGTCAATTTTACAACATTTGCATCACGTATTTTTACGAGTTCTATAACTAGATCTCGAATCGACATTGATGAAGGTGCGGCTGACTGCAGGAGTCGTTCGATATCCGCACGTCTTTCAATTAGCGCTGTCCACGTCGTATGAGCCAACACCATCTGATTTCCTCGGTTGTCACCGAGAAGTAGTTCCACAAAGGACACAGGTCCCACGCTGATTCCAATATCCAAATATTTATAAGCTGTTGAAGTCAATGCGTATCGTCTGCCTAGTATACGAACCGCGCGACGTTCCAACGAGATGCTGCAGAAAAAAATAATGAGATTATACTTTCAAAATAATACAATTCGCAAAAAGATATAAAAAATATAAAGCTCTATAAATTATACAAAACTTACTTGTTTTCACACGTTGAAGTTTCAACATCGTCAATCGGTACGTAATAATTCATACGTCTACTGCCACTGTAGCCGCCGTTGCTTCCTCCAACGGAATACATTTTCGGTTATGAAAAGCGAACCGTTCACACAAGCAGCCGATACGAGACTAGTCGGTTAAAATTAATCGAGTATACGCAGCAACTTCCAAAACTATGATGAAGGAGGGGGAAATTAATGTTTCTGGAACGCGCAATCAGCGCTTTGGAATCTAGGAGAGGGGACTATGGTAGGATGTTTTTTTATTAAGACGTATACTCCCCTCCACATGACATCAATCGTGAAACATGCTCAGACATGTTCGCTGATACCCCCCCCTCCCCCCGCGAAACTCTCGAGTTAGAATTCGTCACGTATACCTACATATTCTCTAATTTTGTACACTATCGACTAATGGGGAAAGAAAATTAAACATTGTAAAATTTACACATATATATAATTTTTTTATTAAAAAAAAATTACATCTCTCTCTGACGTTTCGACCACCAGTTAAATAATTTTAATACATTTTGCATCGCGCAATTCTTAACATGTTTTCCACATCGCATAGTATTGGTAACATCTAGATTATTTAAAGATTCGACATCTTTGTAATCCGCATCCAGAGTCTCGATGGTCAAATTTCTTCTCGTTTTATTCTCGAGCAGATCCACCAGCCAGTCCTGTTTTTGGCATCCCTTGACGTACACGAGAGTCGGCATCTCGTCGTCGTCATCCTCGTCTGTACCAAGCACGGCTGACGTAATTAGGCATCCATACGGCACGTTTCCCTCATTCCATGGCAATCCATGGTGATTTGCAATCAGCCAGGAAGCACATGACTTGTCGAAATTATTACGGAAACTCCACGGCATGGGGCACGTAAAGATGTAATGCTCCAGAACGGTCCCGTTTCTCAGCACCGCTGCCTCCTTTACGACAAATTTCATCCCGATGATGAATCCTTGCAGATCGACGAACGTTGGCGCGATCATGATGCAGCGAAGAAACGATCCGTACTGATTCGCATCGCGATACACCTGTCTCTCTTATATATAAATTTTTACCGATATTACAATTTACGTGAGTTTGCGCACTACGTTTGACAACGAACAGTATTCGATTACGCGGTCATGCAAGATGAGACAATAAGCAGTAGTATTTGCAGGCACGTTCTCTTTACAGTGTTGTGCCGTGCCTTCAATGGTAGCTCAGGGCCGGCACCGGGTTCGTAGGATCCGTAGAAAGGAGAAAGAAACACTCTTCTAATCAGATTGGTTGTAGCGTTTAATAAACGGCTGTTTTGGGATACACTTGTTACACTTCTTTTACAACCCTGACTTGCGAGCCAAATGGATGATTCACAGTATGACGCGTTACGTGCTCTCGGTGGTGACTGCCCGCCGCTTCTCGGAAAGGCGGGCTTTTATTACTTCCGCGATGCTGACTTAGCTGTCAGCGCTTTTGCTTCCGGGTGCACGACCTGGAAGCCGTTTGCGACACCCGGAATGCCACCTCAGGCGAGTTTGGCAATATTCAGATGTGCGCTGACAGCTAGGTGTCGCAATTACGCTCGCGGCGACTTCCGCCTCACAACATCTCTCCCCCCTGAGAAAAAGAAAAACTGAGATTTCCAAATGCAGTTTTTCGCATGATGTGTTAAAAAAAATTTTTTTTTGGTGTCTATTATTATTTTATGCTCTTCGTTGTGTGAGGAAGTCGCGTTGCTAATTCTTGCTTGTTTTTCTTTTTGCTATCCAGATTATCGCGATTATGATCCCTGTTATGATTACGATTAAGGACAGGGATCCTACGGGGTATATTATGTATTTATTTGTTAGGAGGTTGGCCTGGTTGTCTTCCAATTCTTGGCCTATCTCGTTTAGATTTAGGCTTAATTTTGTTAATTCCCCGGGATTTTTGATCACCGGCTCTAATTTTAGTTCTGTTGCAAATTCGTTATTAGTTTTGACATCTTTCGTCACTTGTTTGTATGTTAAATTGAATTGTGGAAGGTGCATTTGCACGTACTTCGTGTGTTCTCGTTTTTTAGTTCGTAGCGTCAGGTCTGTCGTGGTTAATTTGCAGTTGTCAGTTAATTTAATCTTTCCTGTTCTGTTAATGTCGACTTTATGTTCTCCTTGATTGTTGCATTGAATGGTTATACTCTGTTTGTAAGGTGTGGAAAACAACCATGCCTGTGGCTCCGCTAGGGTTATCCAAAAGGTTACGTTTGAGAGGATGTGTCGACGCTCGCAGTTTTCCTCTTTCGCTCTTAAATATATATGCACCTCGCAGGGCACGTGTAGCGTTACGAAGTATACCGGGTGGTTCGTGTTACACACGAACGTTGTGTCGGACTGTTTACATTTATTCAGATCATTTTCTTTTAATGTTACATAATTTCGATTTTCCTTATCAATAGCTAGTAGGTCGTACATAGTTTTCGGTATTACAAATATATTTTTACGGTCATGTATTGGTAGGGGGTTTATTCTTACAATTTCGTAGCTTGGATATGTGACAATGGGGAAGGTCAGGATTGTGTAGACGTTCGGGTTATCGTAATATGCATTTATTTCCACATAGTTTTGAATGGTGTTCCAATTTTCAATTTGTATTTTGAAAGGAAAATGTGATCCTTGGGATAGGTTATTGGCCGTTGCTTCTTTTAATTCCGCTACAATATTTTCGATCGGGATTAGTCGCACAATTATAATATAATTCTTAGGGTAAATAAAGTATGCTAGAATGTTTTTTACGTCGCTTATTAACTTGATTGTAATCGCGGTTATCGCTATCAAATGTTCGTCTATTTCTTCGCGGCGCGCTAGTTTCGACGCCCGTTGCTGCACTCGTTTTGTAACAGTTGTGTCGTTTGTCGTTGTGTCGTTTGTCGCGGGTGATGTTTTGGTAAGTGCTATTCTTAATAATACTATGAAAATTATCTCTTTTGATGTCCGTCTGTCGGTTTTGTTGTGCCGCGTGAGGTCTTATTCTTCGATAAACGCTTTTAAACTCCTGAGAACGTACGGTTCCGGTGACGAAATCTGATGCGTCCGTCGCCGCGTTTACATGCTCAGTCTGTAATCGCTTGCGTAATCTTTTGCGTCGCGCTGAAATAGATTCGCGTTTTTCAGTCACGTGTAACGTGAGTATGTCAGTCGTGTCGCTTACCGGCTTCTTTTTTAGTGTTACGTGCGTGGTGGGTGCCTCTGCTAATTTTTTCACGTCGTTTGACATGCTTATTGGGCATTCAAAATATGTCGGCTCCACTAAACAGTGTCCGACGAATACTCTTGGTGTAGGTTCTTTTGTGATGCCTACTCTGCTGCGGGGTGGTGAGTTTTCCTTCTTATATGGTCGGAGTTTAAATGTAACTTTTCCGATGTGTACCTGCTTTGTGGCGTGTGAGATAACGGCTTTGCGCTTGGTGAGGAAATCATTTCCTAGTATTCCCTCATAATCGATCGGGAAATCATCCTCTACCACGTACATGGTATGGCGTATTTCCTGGCTTCCCAGATTTACGGTTGCTTTTATCTTTCCGAGAGTGTGGATCTTGTGTCCCGTCACTCCGGTCAATGTTAGGCGTTTCTCTCGTACCATAGTACCGCCTTTTAAATTTCCTACTTTGATTAGCGTTAGGATCGCTCCTGAGTCTAATAAGAAATTCGCTTTGCCTTTTTTGACCTCTTGAATCGGCAGTGTTATCAGGTTTAAGGTGTGTATGTTACGTTGCCCCGTTATCTGCGACACTTGATACTCCTCGGCGGCTCGTGCCTTACTCTTCTTTGGTCTCTCGTCTTCTTCGCTGCCGCTACTGGAGGAAGATTCATCGCTCGTTTCTCGCGATTTCTTTTTCTTCACCTTTAAACCATTTACTGGCGCTTTTTTGGGAGCGTCTGTTTTCGATCGGCTTGATCGTTCCGTGTTGGGTCGTCCGTTCAGCGACCAACACTCTTCTCGCTTATGCCCGGTCCTTTTGCAATAGGTGCACTCGAGCGTATTCGTTCCGCCGGGCTTGTCCGGTTTCGGCAACGAAAATCTATTCGCAATCTCGCCCGTAATGGCCTGTTTCTCCACATTTGTGGCACTGTATCGCCTCGTTTCCCAGATTTCGCGCGTTTTCCGTGCTAAACTTATTTCTGTTTGTCGTCTGTCCGTTCCACGGGGAGGGGCCTTTTACCTTTTCCTCCGCACTGGCGCCGGTTATTGCTTCCTGCAAAGTTCGGTATCGCTGCGCTCTGACTATCATCTTGATATCGTCATGCAGGCCGATCTGGAAGTTATGCAAGGCTTGCATCTTCACACTGTCCAGTATTGCTTTCTGCTGCTCTTGCGAGTGCCCTTGGCCTTCTTCCATGGCCTCGTACAGTTCCCTCGCGAGTTTTTCGACTCAACGCCCGAATTCCTGCGCTTTTTCTCTCGGTTTCTGTTTCAGGGAGTTAAATTCCAGCTGCAGATGGGTCATACCGCGATTAGATATAATTAGATAGACTTTCCTAGATATTCTGTTTCGAGCTCTTGTTTCAGCTGTTCGAAATTTCGAATATCGCGCGTGTCGAAGTCTGTCATGGCCTTGCCCTTAAATTTCGTGCATAGGATTGCTTCTAGGAGCATCGCTTCGTCCGCGGGATGTATATTTTTCATGGCGTAGTTACTTGCGCTTATAAACTCGCGAACGCGCTCCCTCGATTCTCCGGTCACTTCGGGAATCATATTTCGAGCCTCCTTCAGGCTGAGGAATCCGAGATTATGTCCTGGTTGGTTACAAACGTCGCTAATTGTCCGTCCGTATGTGACGTCTAGTGGGCCCTGGCTGCGTAAGCGGCGCCCTATTTTGGCCGGGCGATCGTAAGTGCCGGCTTCTATCCGGCTCACTCGATTCTGTAAATCGCGAATCGCGCGGAGCATTTCTGTGGAGCGGTCAAATTCCGCTGTTTTAGCACGTTCCATGCGGCCTCTCATTTCCAGCATTAGCCGTAGGACGTCGTTGATTGAGGCGTCTTGCGCTCCTTGGCTTTGGTCCATTCCGGACAGTCGCTGGGCTTCCGACTGTAATCGATTAATTTCCTCGCTCACTTGAGCGGGCGTGACCTGTGGCGCCGGGGCCGCGTTAGGTCTCTGTTGGCTCATTCTAATTGCCCGTGGGATGTAATCCTCTTCCGTCGGGTCAGTTAAATCGCGTTTGCGTGGCGTCAGAAAGAATTCTCCTCTCCCTGCGTTTCCGCGTTGGGTATCGGCCGAGGTGTCTGGGTCACCTTCGGTCGGGGGCTGTCTGTACGCGTCACTGTGTTCGTCGTTGCTCGAACTATCGCTATCTCGCGGGTTTTCGTGCGCGTCGAAAAGGCTGGCGTTTAAAAATTCAAATTCGCGTTCTACGACGATGTTGGGGTGTAACTCGAGCACTGGTGTGTTCGGGTCGTCTAGTTGCGCGTCTAGGTTTCGTCTCACGCGGTCTAAATCGTCGTTCGCGAGTCGTGTGGCGCGGACACGATTTCGGATGCTGTTCTCGATGGCGCGTTGCGCGTGCTTGCTAAGCACAAATGACGCGTTGCTTAGGGGGTGATGCCGGGTCAAGTCGTCCGACATCTATCGACGCTTACGCTTTTTTTTTATAGCCTGCAATCGCGAAATGTTTTTTCGGTGCTCGCGGTTGTGTTGCCTGCAATTGCGAAATGTTTTTCGGCGCTCGCTATCGCGGGAGACGCTCGCAGAGATATAGTCTATTCGTCGCGGCGCGTGTCTGTGTCGGCTTACAATGAATGCTGACTTACAGTACCGCCGTATGACGCACCGTGACCGCTTTCTGCCGCGTTGATGCCTGACAGGGCCGCTCCGCTGCTTCGGCGTTGTCTCCGCATTCGGTGTCCCTGCTGCGCTGCTTCGCTGGCTTGCTGCGTCCCTGCGTCGCTGCTCCGGGCTGGTGAGTCCGTGCGGTAGGTCGAGGCCTCTCCGGTGTCGCTGATAACACGCGGGGCTGCTACCGTTGTTTCACTCACTCGGGACCTGATGGCTGGCTTTTCCTCTCCGGGATATTTACCGCCGTCTAACGATCCGTTCCCGTTCGCAGGCGCAATCTGACAGGATGTCCCTTTCCGGTTGACAGGATCCCACCGCTGTCACCAATTTGTTGTGCCGTGCCTTGAATTGTAGCTCAGGGCCGGCACCGGGTTCGTAGGATCCGTAGAAAGGAGAAAGAAACACTCTTCTAATCAGATTGGTTGTAGCGTTTAATAAACGGCTGTTTTGGGATACACTTGTTACACTTCTTTTACAACCCTGACTTGCGAGCCAAATGAATGATTCACAGTATGACGCGTTACGTGCTCTCGGTGGTGACTGCCCGCCGCTTCTCGGAAAGGCGGGCTTTTATTACTTCCGCGATGCTGACTTAGCTGTCAGCGCTTTTGCTTCCGGGTGCACGACATGGAAACTGTTTGCGACACCCGGAATGCCACCTCAGGCGAGTTTGGCAATATTCGGATGCGCGCTGACAGCAAGGTGTCGCAATTACGCTCGCGGCGACTTCCGCCTCACAACAACAGTCAAATTTTATTCGTACATCTACGGGGGCGCTCTTAACGGACTCGTTTTGTCGGGAACAATCGATGATGACAAAAGGTCCAAGCGTCAGGAATGTATTCAAAGTGAGAAACGTATCGTAGCGATCGTATCCGTAATAAGCTTTACGAAAACGCGCATACATATCATAAAGAAGGGCGTATCGATTTTTGTCAAAATCTAGATTTAAGTCATCGTATGGATAAAATTCAGAGTTTAGATAAAGCTTGATATTGGTCAAGTTACAGTGATTGAAATAACCAATATTTTGATCCATGATATTTTTGCGACCGGTCTGCAGCGCAAAGATAACGTATCGCGGTTTCTCTAACTGAGTCGCGGTCTTGACGGCCCACGAATGCTTGGTCGTGCTCTGCAACAGGGGGTACTCGTACAGATCCCACGAACGAAAACTGACACTAAGATATCGTCCGCTTCCCAAGGCCCGTAACATGGACTGTTTATTGACATCGTTTAACGTAATGTGAGGCATTCGCCACTGTACTTTGAACAACTCGATTTCCGGCTCAGTCGCCGGATTTCCTATAATGGAATTGTTGTCGTTACGCGCTCGTATCAAAATTAATTTGTGACGAGCGTTAACAATCACGCGTTTGTAATCCTCGCAAAAGCCTAACAATGTGTAGAGCGGAACGCAAAAATTGAAATATCCTTCCCCGCGGCTAGCTGAAATGTCCCATCCAGCATTCCGCAACATCTCAGCCTTGTCGTACGTTATCGATATATAGTTCTTGATAGTACTGGTTATTCCAACGTTTCTGCTGCGATCAATCTCCACGCCGTTGAGCTCGTATCGAATTTTGTCGAACATGAACGCCACGCAATTAGTCACAAGCGTTGTCGCAGACTCGTCATTCTTTTTTTTCACCACCAATCTTCCTTCGACGTAGAGAAAGCTTTCGCACGGCAACGTGTATAAATCTTGTTGTTGTATGGGTATTCTTATCTCGTCGTTGTGTCCAAACGTCGTATTGGCGTACGGATTGTACGTGTGTGTTTCAATCTTGACGACACTGTCGTCAAAGATTGGTTCACCTCCAACGTTAAGAATTTCAGCCATGTTGCCTCAGATATTTCGTACCGCGAATTCCAAAGATCGTAGAAATTCAACGCTCGATGCGGTGAGCTTCTTTTTCGTCTTTTTTTTAGCTCCACCGAATGTCGATCGAGTGATATCGTCAACCGCTGCCGTAAAGATATTCTTATCTCTCGCGTGCTCCGAGCTCAGTACGAGCATCTCATACGTCGTCCGTACACTCGCGCGCGCGCGTTATCGCTGTCGCAGTCGTACGTGCAATCTAACGGTGATCTCTTCTCCTCGAAAATCAATCGACCGATTGTCCTGATCCACAACGCGAATCGTTAGGTCCGTAATGCTCCGTGTAGTGATCGGCAGGTAAATGATCTGTGCCGGTGTTTCCGATATCTTATATCCTGGTGGCACGCTCGGTGAAAACTTATGTATCGTATGAACGCGTTTGCCGTTGTTGTACGTGCCCGCAGTCACGTTACACTCTACGCGAATGATGTTCTCGCTCTTCATCGTATTGTTGTTGGCACGAATAATCAACGGATACTCTTCATCTTCGCCGGCGTGTTTTTTTCTCGCGGCATTATTGGATTGATCCCGTAAAATGACGCGTCTCAGATACGTGTTTATATCACGCAATTCGTACGATCCTTCGGGAATGGTAATTTCCTTGTCGTCATAGTAGAATTTATTGTTCGAAGAATTCACGTTCGGTATCGTGTAATAGGTTTCAAAATTTGTCAGGCCGAGCTCGTAATCGCCATCGCTCAAGTTCACGGCGGAAAAGTAGCTTACCGCGAGGACGCTACTCTTGCCGGTGAGCGTGAATGTCAGCGACATGTTTGAATAAATACTGAGTTCAAACAGCGCGACGGTCGTCTTTAAATTGATCGTTAAGCGTCTGTAGAAAGCGTAGACACAGTTGTCCGCAATTGCTCTGATCGTATCGTTGAAAAGACGTGTGATTGTACTCTATCTTTGTCACGTTGTTTTTTATATACAACACCAATTCCCTCGGCGGTCAAAGATTGCCAAAATATATGGCTCGATCTCCCCTCTTCGCGTACGCCACCCAGTGAGTACCCGGTCCCTCGGCGTTATCCAAATTCACGATACCACTCTCGTTTTGACGCACTCCCTCTGTTGGTAAGGCAGTACGCATAAAAATACCTCTAAAATATGGAATGCGCATACGCTTTGCCAGTTCTTGTAGTTGTACGTTGGTTGTTGCGCCCTTGGAAATTTTTAATATCTCCGCGACTTTTTTTTTCTTCGTCTTCGATGTCATTCCTTGCCCGCGTTTGTACGGAGCGAGATAAAGTCCGTGACCTTTCATGGCGCGATTGTGACGTTTCAATTCTTCCAGCTGACGCTGCGCGGCTTTGTTAGCGTTCACGGCCATTACGACTCCCGCCGCTCCGCCGACCAACGAGCCGAGAACGCCCAATAACGGTAGAATCCCGGGAAAAAATGGAAGAGATCTAAACAGATTTGAGCAGATCTCATCAGATCCAATTCACTCAGATCTGGTTTGATCAAAATATTGGCCCTATCTGATCAGATCCAATCAGATATGAGTAGATCTGATCCGATCCTAGCGGATAGAGTCAGATATGTCAGATATGAGAATAATCTATTATATTTGCTCAGATCTAATCAGACATGAGTAGATCTGATCCGATCCGGTGTCCATCCACTGCAGAAAATTGTTGTTTTTAAATGTTATTTTTTAAATGTGTCACTTTATTATAAAAGTGGACTCCATGCACGATACAAAAGTTGTGCCGTTCCACGATTTACATAACTTGGCGCAATTTAGCACGACACTGCCGTGTCTGATACCGTTCTTATACCACTGTTCATCAAATTTTAAATACGAGAATCAGATTCCGTCGGACGCCATCTATCGGATACTTTGAGATCCAACATTATGATCTGATCATATATAATCTTATATGACTATATAAGTTTATATGTGATTATATTATTTTATCAGTTTAAATTATAAGGTATGTTTGCAAAATAATTTAAAAGATTTATGTATTATATATACATATATACACATTAATCTTTTATATTTACCTATTATTAATTAATTTTGCACGGTACTTTTTTAATGGAATATTTATAATAAATTCTAAATATGGTGTCAAAATTAACAATTATTATCAAATTGGCAGAGACTATATTTATTATATATGTTAGTTTTAAAATTGAGAAAACTGTTTTTAACAATTAAAGTAATTTAAATCGACCGTAACTGGCAATAATATATAACGTCTTTTACCGATATGAACATTGAAAAACCGTGAGCCAACTTTTTGTCAGATTCACACAGCACATTTTCAGATCATCATCGAGACATTATTAATTTCGACCATAGGTTTTGGTCAGTTAATGTAATTTCTAAATTAGATATATAGTTTAAATTTTTATTGCGAAAAAATATTCACTGGCGAAATAAATTTATTAAAACTGTTTTTAATATAAAAATTAATTGATTTTTTGACCAAAAATTATTTAAGCTTCCCCTTTACAGAGTTAATATTATATTTGATATCATGTCCAAAATTGGGTGTAAAAATTAATAATGGACGATTTGAGAACGAAATTTTTATAAGTTCTATACTGGCGAGATCTGCTCAGATCCGGCAAGATCGGAATAGATCAGATTGGATCAGCAACACAACTTTGTAAGCCAAGATTGGACTTATCTGGAGAGATCAAGATATGTCTGACTAGGTCTGCTCAGATCCAGCAAGATCGAAAGAGATCTGATTGGATCAGCAACACAATTTTGTAAGTCAAGATTGGTCTTATCTGGTGAGATCAAGATATGTCTGGCTAGGTCTGCTCAGATCCGACGAGATCTAAGGCATAACGTCTGCTCGTACTTCAGGAGATCTGAAGCAATCAGATAATGTCCGATTAGATCAGAAGAGATCCGATTGGATCTGCGATTCAATATCGAACGGCAGCAATGGTCAGATCTGGTGAGATCGGATTATAGTTCAGCATATCTGGCTGCATGTGATTAGATATGGCCATGCAGATCTGGCGAGATAAAATTATATCCAATCAGATCTGACTTTACTTGAATTTCAGATCTCGTTGTATCTCATTTTATCAAATCAGACATAGTCAGATCTCCTCCATTTTTTCATGGGATCGGTATCGCGCCGCCTCGTTTTGCCACCGAAAGTATTCGCATGTTCGATACTCTCTTCTTCTTCGTCTTCTTTGTTTTCAAACCCATACCGAATTTCGTCTTAGCCTTCATGGCCACCCAGACGGCTGTAGAAGCAGCTCTCTCTCCGAGAGTCGAATCTTTCGCGGTAATGCGTTTTCGCGCTTCCGCAGCGAGTATCTCGTCCGCCGCGTGTCTCTCGGCGAGATCGTTGCTACGCGAATAAGCTATGTCATGCTCGCGACACGCTGCGTCTAATGGATTAATACCTCGTTTGCCTCTCGCCAATCGTTCTTGTAAATGAGTGCCCGGGCCACAAAATTGATAGCCGGGAATATGCAATTCGATCGGAAGTGCGTTTATCGCGCGATTTAACAAGCCTTCACCAATGTTTTTCGCTGACATTCGCCGCAATCCTTTATCAATGGCGCGGGACCGTCGACGTGCGTTCGCTGCCACGGTTAATTGTAATGTTCGTAACAGCGACGATAGGTCTGAACCTCCAAATCCGCCTTTATATGTTCCGGAAGCTTGTCCCACACGTAGTGGACGTGATTGCCGCATATTTGCAACAGAACGGCTTTCGGCACAAATTGCAGCTGTTCGGCGCTCAAGTCGCGAATATCGGAAGGTCTCGACAGTAGGACAAACATCTTTGCTACTGAGGGATTCGCGGTTCCGCTCGCCTATAAATAGGCGTTCGAGTCAGCCAGAGACTCGGCAGTGTGGAAAAAAATGAGATTCGTGCGACAACCGTTGGCGATTCGCGTGACCAATTGCGACGACAGATTACGGTCGATGGGGGACAACGCGGAGAAACGCAAGCACGGTATGATGTTACCGACTACTATACGCGCGATCATTTGCGGCCCATCGAATTGCGGTAAAACCAACGTTTTGATAAGCTTGCTGGAAAGTCCGCACGGCGTACGTTTCGAAAACGTATACGTATACTCGAAATCGTTGCAACAGCCGAAATATCAATATTTGGAGAATTTGTTGACATCGATCGACGAAATCGGCTACTTTACGTTCTCCAATAACAGTGACGTCATTCCACCGAGCGACGCGCGTCCAAACTCGATCTTCGTCTTCGATGACGTAGCGTGCGACAAGCAAGACACGGTGAGAGAGTATTTCTCAATGGGCAGGCACTCGAGCGTCGACTCCTTCTATCTCTGTCAGACGTACGCGAGAATACCTAAACATCTGATACGCGACAACGCGAACCTGCTGATCCTGTTCAAACAGGATGGTACCAATTTGAAACACGTGTACAACGATCACGTAAATACCGACATGTCGTACGACGAATTTTGCTCGTTGTGTCACGATTGTTGGCAATGCAAGTACGGTTTCGTAGTAATAGACAAGGACAGCGCGCTTTCGAACGGCCGATACAGAAATAGATTTAACGTGTTCGCGATACCGCAAAAGCGATCAGTCGGTGCCGATACCTCGACGAAGGTGAAACGTTAGCCTTATAGAGATCGACATTCTGCTTTGTTTTCCCCGCGATGGCCGCGATCAACGGGAGCGAGAATATTCGCGAACGCGAGAAGATCGTGAAAGAGATTGCGAAAACGAGTAATTCGATTCGCAAGAAACTTTGCGCTTTGATAACCGGTAAGATCGAGAAGGACATTGAGTTGGACACGCACTTTAAACCTCTCATTGGACCGCTGAAAAAGATCGACGATAACTCGAGTTTGACCGCGGTGAAAAAAGAGGAACCGACGGAGAGCGACGCTGACGCGAAAATCAAACCGCTATCCGTTCAACAGCGCGAGGAGGAGGAAGAGGATGAGGAGAATTGGGAGGATGCGACGTCGAAAAAGAGAAAGCAATCAGACTCCATGTTGAATCTCCCATCGACACCGCTTAAATCTAATCAATCGAAACGAACGAAAGTACTACAGATAACCTCCACACCGACCACGACGACGACGGGAACCGTGCAAGATACAATTCCCGAATTCCTCACAAGCGCGAATGTTTTTGAAACCACGGACGATTCGATTGCAACATCCGTACAAAAGACGTTGGAAACGCCGACGGGACAGGAAACGTTTCTACAATCGTTGCAAGATTACTTGGGTCCTCTGGGCCGAGAGTACATCAAGGCTTTTCTGAGCGCCGATCGAGGTATAGACAGCGCATACGGCATTTATTTCGGCAAAGACGGACTGATGCTAGGTAATAAACGTTTTGACGTGAATAGCGCAGATACCATAATTATCGATGGCGTACGATACGGCGGCACACCTGGCATTTACGAGTTGATCTTCAAAAGAATGCCCGATGATGAGATCTACACGAGAGAAGATCTGAAAAAATACAGGCACATACTGTTGGCAACGAGTGCTCATAAAATCAAGCATGATCCTCGCGAGCGAGTAAAGAGCAACTGTGGACACAAGTATCTAAATATAATCGCATCGTTGTTCTCTCCCGAATCCAAGAAAAATGTGGAAAGGGATTATCTATGCCTCGCGCAATGACGCTAACAGACAATAAGATTGACTACGTGCACTGGGACGATCCCAACGAGCTAGTGGATCGTCTGCGATTGCTCGACGCTTCGCGCCACGCTGGCAACAATGCTCATGACAACGAGATCATGTCTATCATCGAGGAACTTCGCGAAGCCGGACTTATTATAAATTAAACCATGCGTCGGCGAATCATTCAATCAGCATTGAAATGCCGATCAACAAGTTTGGCATATCGCTCGGAAGAGGCGAGGCGGAACCGTACCATCAATGGAACGGATTAATGAGAAATTTCGTGCGCGATAACGCTCTGTGTCGCACCGTTATGGACTTTGACGCAAGGTCGCGGAAGATTCGTCGCGTGGCGCAACCAGAGGCTGACGGTGACGTGGTTAATAAACTATACGTTGACGAATTCTCTAAAATGTTGATCAATCAACAAAAAGAATCAGACGAGAAGCTGACTGCGTTCGAGAAGGATCTACAAGCGTTACGGACTACGATAAACGAGCTTCGCCATTCGCCTATCGTTGAATCAGACTCGACAACGAACAACAATGGACAAACGGTTCAGCAGAAACGACTATCGAAAGTCAACGAGTGAAGAGAAGCAACGGTTGATTAACGACGGCGACGAACAGAAACGAACGATTCGAGATCGGTTGTCGGACGGCTGTCTAGCGGTTCGAGAACGGTTGTCGGACGGTTGTCGAACGGTTCAAAAACAGCTTAAAAACGATTACGAACGGTTTAGAAATAGCTGCGAACTACGCGAAGACAGGAAAGGCTACAAACGGCTAAAGAACGACGACGAATGGAATTAAACGGCTCATGAACAGGAAAAAAAACGGCTGACAGCTTAAGAAAAGCTAACAAACGGCTCTGGAACAGTTAACAAACAGCTTAAAAACAGCTAAAAACAAAAATAAACTGCAAGCGGGCGACAAAAACATGACATCGCTAAAATCCGACGGATGTAAAAGTATCGAGAAGCAACGACTCGTCGAGGAACTGCACGCTTCAGTGAGAAGAAATTTTCCCCGAAGACACGTCATAGTGCGAAGGTACGATGACCTGTGGCAGGCTGACATCGTCGAGATGCGTCCGTACTCACGTTTCAACGGAGGCTACCACTACATACTTACCGTCATCGATGTGTTGAGCAAGTACGCGTGGGCCCTGCCACTCAAGGGTAAAGGCGGAAGCAGAGAGAAGGATGAGAGGCGCAATGACGGCGATTTTCTTGGGACGCTTTTGCTAGGCCGTACAGTAGCGCCACACATCGACTTTCAGGAATTGGAACTACGAGTCACATCCACTTTTCGATACTGTCGATGAAGTTGGTTCATGTCCGTGCTATGTATACATCCACTTTTTGATATTGTCGGTATTTGGTGGTTCGTGTCCGTGCTACATCCATATGCTGCGGCACGCGCCGGCTATGCGACGTTGCCACGATGCTGCACGATGCCACACATTTCGGGTATCGCGTCTCCGTGCCTCGCCAGCCGGCCGGCCAGCCGGGCCAGCCTCGCAGACTGCCAAGTCTCGAGTTGTCAAATCGACGATGCGATACGTTACATTTATAAATATTTATTTAATTATATTTACAGTTTATATATATATATATATATATATATATATATATTTATATATAAATATAAAAATTGCAAATATAATTAAATAAATATTAACAAACATAAAAATTAAAATTTGTAAGAATAATGTATAAATAGCAAACCCTGTTTTTGCCCTGGTTTTGCTTCTTTATCTGAAAAAAGTCCTACATTAGAAAAACATTAACTTTAGCATAGTATAGCATGATATTTAAATTTAATATTTAAATGCATAATAATAATTAAATAACTATTAGCTATCGAGAAAAAATTGTAATTTATAGTATTCTTTTTACTCTTATTAAGTTTATAATTTTAGCTATGCATGTTTAAATGGCCAAATCACGAGTGCTAAAAGAGAGATATTGGATTAAAATAGAAACAATTTATTAAACAAACAATACACACGGTTAACGTTTCGACTGTACTTATAGTCTTCTTCGGAACGGATTGATGTATAAAAAAAGAAAATAAATATCAAAAAACATGATAACGTGCGTTTAAGTTAGCATACTAAAACATTAAACAATTTCTTAATAACATAAATAAAATAAACAATCTAATTGAATCACAAGTATAAAAACGCCGAAATAATCGAATAAAACCATAACAATATACCTAAATTTATTTATATTAAGGGGTTACATGGGTTTTGAAGGCAAAAAAAAAAGCTTATTTTCTCGAATTTTTTTTAAAGATACGACATAAATTACACAATTTATTTTTTTTATATAAAAGTACATGTAATCAATATTTCCTCAAAATTTCAAAGGAAAATATTAAAAATTCAGCCGTTGGCAATTGCTTCCAGTAGACCATCCCCACGGTAGTCAGCATAACTTTTTTAATTTTTATCTGAAATGAAGAACCTAAGTTTTTCTTATAGTAGATGAGTATAGCTTGTCCTTGAACAAAGGATTTAAAAAAAAATTGAAAATTGAAATTTTGGTAGAGTTTCTTGCAAAAGATGTCATTTTTGGCATAAAATTAGGCCATGTATTGGCTTGTAAAATGAGTTGTAATCGAAGATAAAATAAATCCTTTGTTCAAAGACATGCTATACTCACCTACTATAAGAAAAACTTAGGTTCTTCATTTCAGATAAAAACTAAAAAAGTTATGCTGACTACCGTAGGGATGGTCTACTGGAAGCAAATGCCAACGGCTGAATTTTTCATATTTTTCTTTGAAATTTTGAGGAAATATTGTTTACATGTTGTACTTTTAAAAATAAATTGTGTAATTCATGTCGTATCTTTAAAAAAAATTCGAGAAAATAAGCTTCTTTTTTGCCTTCAAGACCCATGTAACCCCTTAAGAACTAAAGAAGGTAATCTCTTCCATCAGGAAAGAAATGTAAAAAATTGTTAAGGATCGAGATATTCTAGTTTGAAAAGTCATAAAGAAAGATATTAATCAGGAATTTTTGGCAGGGAAACGAAAAGAGCGAATAACGCTAAACTGTACATGTTTATTTAGCCTTATTTTGAAAATACATTTTTAGTTTTAAATAATAAAAATGCTCTTCTTTTCCATGCTATACACTGTCATTAGAAGGTGTAAATGACAGACGGTGTAAATGAATCTAGCTGTTCTAGGTATCTGAAACGCAAAAACCAAAAATTTTTTTATTTAGGAGGAGTGTGGCTATCGTCTGAACTAGAACCAAACTAATATTTCCATTCTCTGGCGGCCTTTTTATTAAAAATATTATAACTTTTTTCAAAATTTTGGAAGTACTTTATTAAAAGAAGAAAAAAGCTAATAAACGTATTATATAATGTTTATTCTATTTCAGAGTTCAGACGATAGTCACTTCTTCTAAATAAATAAGAAAATTTTTGGTTTTTGCGTTTCTGATACTTATATAGAACAGTTAGAATCACATCGTTTGTCATTTATACCTTATTCTAGTGATCAGGATATAACATAGAAAAAAGAGCATTTTTGTTACTTAAAAAATAAAAATATATTCTCAAAATAAAGTTAAAAAAACATGAAAAGTTTAAGGTTATTTACTTTCTTCGTTTTCCTACAAAAAATTCATGAAAAATACCTATTTTCACGACTTTTCAAATCAGAATACTCCCTTAATTTATTATTTATTATTAATATATTGTTGGTAATTACATATAAGTAATTAGAAAACATATAGTACAAAATAGTTTCAATATTCAAATTATTGTAATAATAAAGAAAACAATTATTTACAATATATTTACATTTTCTTCTGTGTCTGTATCGTATGTATTATTGCAGACAAGTTTCTCTGCACGTTTACATTTCTTTTGCACATTTTTTACAAGCTTATCTTTCACAAGTGTGATATGTAGTTACAAATACAGACAAGATTTTTACACGCTTATCTGTTATAAGCGTAATGTCAAATGCAAGATTTTCATAATCAAACGTTCAACATTTTCGACATTTTTCTACAAACGAGGGACCAATAATATCATCCGCAGCATGTAGCCTCATAGGCCAGTCAATTTACGGTTTTAATCGAATTTCAATTCGGAAGTTTAATTTATGTGCCATTCGATATAGTAAATGGCACTGATATAAACATATCAATTTTGTACTTTGTAAAAAAAAAAAATGAAAATTTTAAAAAATTAGCCTCTTTTGACCTTTTACTCGTAACGCTGAAGAATTTGCACGTTGCTTCATCAACATTTGATTTTGCTCACTCATAAAGCTTCTTCTATGAGGAAGCTTGTATTTTATTTGATGCATAATTATTAATATTTATTAATTTGGCTTCCTTATAGAGGAAGAATAGAACTCCGGTTATAATACTTTCCGAGATATGGCCGATCAAAGTTACAATATCGTACGAAAAAGAAATTGTCACATAGCTGTCATAATTCGAATTTATCGATAAAAAAATGTTTGAACCCAGAAATAGCTTTTCTATTTTATCTAATTAAGCCTTGAATTTTTGGAGATTTTTCATTTAATGCTAAAGTCTTGATATTGAATTTTACAACTAACCAGAGCAACTGGCGAAATTGCCAAGACATCACTTTCCGATCGCGCGACTTCGGGCGCCACTCATGCCTAAGCTACTAATTTTACAAGAGAAATGTCCTCCTCCCGGATCTTTTTATAGATAAAAAAGGGGGTGTAAAAGTGACCGTTTTGTGCCCCGATGGGGAACCTGTGAAACATTTTTTTCCACCTTATATTTAAGGTTGAAATAAGAAGGAAATAATGGTCATTCACCCAGGGGAAACCACAGAAAATATTTAAAAATATATAATAAATGTGTTTAAAACGTCTGTTAAAGTAATTGTGTTTGAGCGGTTTAATAAAAGGTGAAACGTTTTAAAACAAGCACTACATTTCCATTTAATGAATTTTGCATCATGAATTGTATATACAATAATATTTTTATTACATTTTTAATATATATTTTTAAACTTTCTGTATATACACATATATGCAGTCACATAACATTCATCTTATTTTTGTTCTATTTTTTTATTAACTACGTACTACGTTAACCATTTATGAAAAATATTCAGATATATTTGAAAGATTACGAGATTATATAGTGTTCAGAATCTGATTCAGATGAACCATCATCATAATCATCTTCAAAATAATTATTTAAAAGTGCATGTGTACATACTTGTGCGTGGAATAGTAAGAATTGGTGTTTAAAATGGGCATTTTGAAAAAGATATATAATATATAATATATAAATGTATTTACATATGATAAGCGTATATGAGCAATTGTGTTATATGTACGGCATTTATATAGAATTTCATGATGTAAAATTCATTAAATGGAAATGTATTGCTTGTTTTAAAACGTTTCACCTTTTATTAAACCACTCAAACACAGTTACTTTAACAGACGTTTTAAACACATTTATTATAGATTTTAAAATATTTCCCGTGGTTTCCTGGGTAAATGACTATTATTTCCTTCTTATTTCAATCTTAAATAAAATGGAAAAAAATGTTTAACAGATTCCCCATCGGGGCACAAAACGGCTACTTTTACACCCCCTCCTTTAATTCTCTACAAAATTGTCTGTGTGCAATTTTGCTGTATTTCGAACAAGTTTCGCAGCGTTTCGAGTAAAAGGTCGAAAGGGGCCAATTTTTTATAATTTTTTTTTAAGTACAAAATTGATATGTCTATATCAGTGCCATTTACTATATCGAATGGCACATAAACTAAACTTCCGAATTCAAATTCAATTAAAACCGTAAATTGACTGGCCTATGAGGCTACAATATGATATTGTTGGTCCCTCATTTGTAGAAAAATATCGAAAATGTTGAACGTTTGAATATGAAAATCTTACATTTGACATTACGCTTATAACAAATAAGCATGCAAAAATCTTGTCTGTATTTGTAACTACATATCACACTTGTGAAAGATAAGCTTGTAAAAAATGTGCAAAAAAATGTAAACGTGCAGAGAAACTTGTCTGCAATAATACATACGATACAGACACAGAAGAAAATGTAAATATATTGTAAATAATTGTTTTTTTTATTATTACAATAATTTGAATATTGAAACTATTTTGTACTATATGCTTTCTAATTATATGTAATTACCAACAATATATTAATAATAAATAATAAATTAAGGGAGTATTCTGATTTGAAAAGTCGTGAAAATAGATATTTTTCATGAATTTTTTGTAGGAAAACGAAGAAAGTGAATAACCTTAAACTTTTCATGATTTTTTAACTTTATTTTGAGAATATATTTTTTATTTTTTAAGTAACAAAAATGCTCTTTTTTCTATGTTATATCATGGTCACTAGAATAAGGTATAAATGACAGATGATGTAAATGATTCCAACTGTTCTATAGATATCAGAAACGCAAAAACCAAAAATTTTCTTATTCAGAAGTGTGACTATCGTCTGAAGTAGAATAAACATTATACGTTTATTAGTTTTTTTCTTTTAATAAAATACTTCCAAAATTTTGAAAAAAGTTATAATATTTTTAATAAAAAGGCCGCTAGAATGGAAATATTAGTTTAGTTCTAGTTCAGACAATAGCCGCACTTCTCCTAAATAAAAAAATTTTTGGTTTTTGCGTTTCAAATACCTATAGAACAGCTAGATTCATTTACACCGTCTGTCATTTACACTTTCTAATAATAACAGGATATAACATGGAAAAAAAGAGCATTTTTATTACTTAAAACTAAAAACATATTTTCAAAATAAGGCTAAATAAACATGTACAGTTTAGCGTTATTCACTCTTTTCGTTTCCCTGATGCAAAAAATTCTTGAAAAATATCTTTTTTTATGACTTTTCAAGCCAGAATATCTCCTTAACAATTTTTTTCATTTTTTTTCTGACAGATCAAGAGATTACATTTTTTACTTCTGAATACAAATAAAGGCCATAGACAGATAAAAAGCATCAATGTGCTCCCACACGGATCATGCTCATTTTCTTCCTTTAATTGCTATCAGTGTCACTTACAATTTAGTCAAATATTAGCCCTTAATATTGAACCGTTTTGGTGTAAGAAATAAAAATAAAAATTTTAAAAATAATTTATCTTTTAATCGGCTTAATCGATTTTGAAATATGCTGTAGATATCATTGAGACGCATTTGTGGAAAATTTGGGAAAAGTTTCTGATAAAAAAAACGTTGATAAAAAAAAATAAATAAATGTTCTTGCTCTTTTTTAATCCCGACATCTTTCTGGCACAATTACAAAAAATTTTGGAGTAGTTTCTTATCAAACATAATTTTTTGGAAGCAATAAAATGGGTAGGCTGTACTTAAAAAAAATAGTGTTTTTTTATTTTTTAAAAATATGATGTTTTTGTTACGATCGCCATATATTTTATGTAGAATTTTGGGATAGTATTCTATAACAAGTAATTTTTTCGAATTAATGAAATAGATAAGCGAAAGTTTAAAAAAATAAAATATTGTTTTTTATTTTTTAAAATTATGATATGCTCTTTGTACCATATTTTTTTGTAGACTTTTGAGACGGTATTTTATAACAAGCAATTTTTTCGAACTAATAAAGTGGATAGAATGTACTTTAAAAATCAAAATATTTTTTTGGTATATTTGTAATATTTGTAGGATTTAATTCCAAGATTCTAAATAAAAATATTGCGATAGTACCAAAAAACTGATAATTTAAAAAAAATATTTGTTTTTTAAAGTACCTTCTACCTATTTTATTAGTTCAAAAAAATTGCTTGTTATAGAATACCGTCTCAAAAGTCTGCAAAAAAATATGGTACAAAGAGCATATCATATTTTTAAAAAATAAATAAGAATACTTTATTTTTTTAAAGTACAGCCTACCCATTTTATTGCTTCCAAAAAATTATGTCTGATAGGAAACTACTCCAAGATTCTACAAAAAATGTTTCGTAATTGTGTCAGAAAGATGTCGAGATTAAAAAAGAGCAAGAACATTTATTTATTTTTTTTATCATCGTTTTTGTCATATCAGAAACTTTTCTCGAATTTTCCACAAATGTGTCTTAATGATATCTACAGCATATTAAAATTTCATCAAAATCGATTAAGCCGATCAAAAGATATAAATTATTTCTGAAATTTTTATTTTTATTTTTTACACCAAAACGGTTCAATATTAAGGGCTAATATTTGACTAAATTGTAAGTGACACTGATAGCAATCAAAGGAATAAAATAAGCATGATCCGTGTGGGGACACATATATTCTTCTTATCCGGCTACAGTCTTTAGATATGTTGTCATAGTTTTATTCGATTATTCCGGCGTTTTTATATTCGTGATTCAATTAGATTGTTTATTTTATTCATATTATTAAGAGATTGTTTCATGTTTTAGTATGCTAACTTAAACACGTTAACATGTTTTTTGATATTTATTTTCTTCTTCCATAGCAATCCGTTCCGAAGAAGACTATAAGTACAGTCAAAACGTTAACCGTGTGTATTGTTTGTTTAATAAATTGTTTCTATTTTAATTCAATATCTCTCTTTTGGTTCTCCGTGATTTGGCCGTTTAAACATGCATAGCTAAAATTATAAACTTAATAAGAATACTATAAACTAAAATTCTTTTCTCAATAGCTAATATTTATTTATTTATTATTATGCATTTAAATATTAAATTTAAATATCATGCTATACTATGCTAAAGTTAATGTTTTTCTAATGTAGGATTTTTTTCAGTGTCACGACTTTTTCACTCCCGGAGCGGTCCGGGGCGTGTGCCGGATCAAAAGAATTAAGGAGAGCGGGATGACAGGCCTCTCCGACGACTTCCTCGCACCTCCGACACTTCGCGAAACGATTTTACCGTTGGGCGCCAGACGCGTAAATGCGCGTCTGCGAAATCGCAAAAGAAAACCGAAACGAGACGCAAAACGAAACGTGTGGATGTGCGAGGAATCGGCTAGCTCGACCGAATCCTAGGGCGGGGGTGATGAAGGGCAGCGCAATATTCGGCGAGGTAACATGAAATCAATAGCTCACTTAATTAACAAAGAAAATAAGAAATTAACATTTATTGTTTGATTGATAACCTTGCGTGAGATTAACAAAGCCGAATTGGATTTCCTATAAATCAGGCCAAAATAGCGAGATCTTACGTCAAGTGTGGGCGCAGCGCAAATAACGTCCCAACGCAACAATAATTGAACGCAATATTATCGAACGAACGCAAGGTAAGATATCGCCAAGGGATCTTAACGCGTAGAATAAGGCGCCAGGGCGCTCGACGAAACGCGAAATACTAAACTAACGCGAGGAAATACACGGAATTGCCGCGAGTAATAAAGAGACGCAATGTAAAATCACCGCGAGCGATATCATAACGCCGCTCATACTCTAATGCGAATACTACATTAACGTGACTAACCCGTTGACGAGAATAACACGAATCGCATCCTAATGCGAAAAATCGGTCGGCACGAACAATATTCTGCGCAAATAATACGTCAGTATCATCGACATTCCACCGCAGTCGCGATTCTAACATCGATATTCGAACGCAAGTAATTCTCGGACGCGAGTACCTCGATAACATAATTATCATCGGGATGCAGTCACATTAACGCGATTAATGCCGTGGCACAATTAAACGGACGCGAATAACATAATAACGCAACTCACATCGCGTGTGGATCTAAGTCCCGACCGGGTGGCTTATAGTCCAGCAGCCGCCGCCTGTTTTTCAAAGTGATTAATAACAGGCTAAATCTTCGTGAGAAGGTTCGGTTCGACAAGACGCCCAAGTTCTTCCGTGTGAAAAATCTCGATAGAGGTAGCTAATGTAGTGCGCAGGTGTTAAACATGTCAATTTGGCGGGGTGTCGAAAGTGTCTGACTAACAGTAAGTTTTTTATTGAAATGTTAAGATAATTGGATAATAAACTCGGAAAAACAATTGTCCTACAAAATGGATGGTTTTGACTGGAGCGTCCTCCGCTCCGAATATGTCGAAATAACGAGATCATAAAAATTATTAATAACCAGCTGATTTTTTGTATGCAGCTTAGTAAATATTTGTATAATGAAATGGCCACATAGTTCTACAAATTTGGTGGTACGTTTTCCCAGTCCTACGCTTGAAAGTTGTCGATTCCACGGTAACACTTTTTTCATTAATAACAACTTAGTTTTAATTTTTTCTTATCGGGAATAAAGTGTAGAACACAATTTTACCACTGTCCTACACAAAACGTGGTATGTATTTCCAGGAATAGATATATCTTCACGTTGTTCACAAATTTAACTGTATGTTTTGATATACAGTTAAATGCGTAAATAATCCCGAGTAAATCACGTTGTCGTTACACATTAAAAAAAAAGCCCAAACACAATTCTCTACTCCGTAAAACTTTAGTATATGTCAAGCGGCCCTGATAAGCATGTACCATTTTCCACCGATAAGGTTGTAAATGCGTTTATGGCAATATTTTTTTTAACATAACGAATAAGAATCACTAATATTAATGGAATAATTGATTATCTTAAATTATTAAAGAAGTTGAATATTATTAACTAATAATTACTATCAATTGCTCATTTTTTAAATATTTTTTTAATGAAATCAATGATATGAGCATAATTGATTCGATGCAATCTTCTAAAAAAAAAGTTGTTTGCGGATTTAAATACGCGGCGAACACCGCGAACATTCGAAAATATTTATAATAATAGAAATAGTGCTGCCATTGGAAATATAAATTTTCGCGCTATAGAAAGTTTTATAATTGTATTTTTTAGTTTTATTTTGGCAGGTCATATACTACTACAGTTCATACAACTACAGTTATATTATTTCAAAAAAAGTCTTGATTCTGCTTACGAATACATGTGTCCCAAATTACCAAAACTACAACTACGAAATTATGTTATTTTCAATATTCTTGTAGGACTAGCGATACATACCCATTTTTTAGTAGGACACTGTTTGATATATGCAAAGAATGCACTAACTTAACATGTGTTTTTTTGTCCTACGGTTATTAATGAAAAAAGTGTTACCGTGGAATCGACAACTTCCAAGCGTAGGACTGGGAAAACGTACCACCAAATTTGTAGGACTATGTGGCCATTTCATTATACAAATATTTACTAAGCTGCATACAAAAAATCAGCTGGTTATTAATAATTTTTATGATCTCGTTATTTCGACATATTCGGAGCGGAAGACGCTCCAGTCAAAACCATCCATTTTGTAGGACAATTGTTTTTCCGAGTTTATTATCCAATTATCTTAACATTTCAATAAAAAACTTACTGTTAGTCAGACACTTTCGACACCCCGCCAAATTGACATGTTTAACACCTGCGCACTACATTAGCTACCTCTATCGAGATTTTTCACACGGAAGAACTTGGGCGTCTTGTCGAACCGAACCTTCTCACGAAGATTTAGCCTGTTATTAATCACTTTGAAAAACAAGCGACGGCTGCTGGACTATTACTACGCACCACGAAATACGCATTCTTGAACGCGAAAGTTCGCGAAAAAAGGGCGTATCCGCGAGATCTACGTCGAGGTTAACGCGTTTCCCGCGATCTCCAGGAGTCTATGATTTTGGTCGCGATCCCACTGCCACGAGACCATTCCGGTGCCCTTCGCTCTCGTTATCGATCACTAATCACGCTTGATCGGCGAATACGCTAATTATCGCGAGAATTCCCGAGCGAGAGCGCGCCCCGGAGAGCGGTGTCGTGGCTTTTACACGAGAGCATTACCGAGTCAACCTCACCGTAGGCCAGCTTCCTCCCGAGACTCCTCGCCGTCGTCCCAAGGGCCAAAAGAGAATCGTCGCTAGAAATTGTGGAGTTCCCGAGGCCTGCGATAGAGACTCGAACGTGAAATATAATGTCGCGACTTGAGTAGACGTGCGTACAGCTACGAGGACGATTCAGGAATCATTCCGAAATTCTCGCTCGATGGCGAAATCGATAGCGTACCCCACCCCGGGCGGACGCGGCCCCGCAAAACTATCGCGCGGACCAATAGGGGATGAGCTCGCAGGCTCGCGGTGTCTCGCCGCACAGGGCCGTTAATCACGGCTTTTCGCAAGGCGCTCAACGGCCCTTCGTTCGCGCAGCAATTTTTCCGGGTTTCTTCCCGGCGCAGCGGACGGGACGTGATTGCCTCCGTGTTCCTTTACAAGAAGCTCATAGAGAAGCTTCCCTTCGGCTCGGGTATGGTGGCCATCCACCCCGGCATCCGGTCAGTAGGGTAAGGAGGGTAGGTGAGTTGATTTCGCCCCGGCGTTCCGGGGCACTGCCTTCACGGATCAGCCCGTCGCTGCGTTACGCGCCACGCGCGTATCCTCTAGCGCTTCCCTCTGGGGCCCGCAAGCATCCTCGAAATCCGCTGGTCGTCGCCAAATTTTCGCTTCCGTCCTTGTCGTCCACTCCGCTACTCCTTGGTCCAATCTCCGGAACTCCTGTTTTTGCCTCGGTGAGGCGCCGCGTAAATAATACAAAATAACATAGGGTTAATAATAACGCAACGCGATTAGAATAGGCCCCCTGGAGATCTCGCATCGATTCGTTGGACCGTCCTCGGGCATTAAAAAGGTCGCGAAACCGTGCCTTGTGACGGCGGCGGGGCGCTGCAACGGTGCAGCAAAACTGCCACATCACAACAGATAAAAGAGCAAAACCAGGGCAAAAACAGGGTTTGCTATTTATACATTATCCTTACAAATTTTAATTTTTATGTTTATTAATATTTATTTAATTATATTTGCAATTTTTATATTTATATATAAATATGTATATGGGGCGTTCTCTGTCAAAAAGGCCACCCCCCCCTGCCCACTTCAATTTTTGAGATAAAATGCTCCAAAAGGGCTTAAAATTTTCGTTGAAGCGTCTATTTTTCGATGCCGTATGGCGTTTTTAAAAATTCAAAATGGCGGACTTAAAATCGCGATTAGAATGGAAAAAGCCATTAAAAGCACGATAATATTATGCAACAAATTTTAAATTTGGTCGATTACATGAGTGTGAATAGTCATTTTCGATGTATTTTTGCCTGCTGAACACGAATCCGTTGTCTAAATTCGGTTAGCACGTCACAATTTTGAGAAAAATGGCCTCAAAGTTGTAAAAACGGCATTTTTGATGGTTTTCGTGACGTTGTAGCACGGCAGCCAATTTTTTACCTCAATTACATTAATGCCACGCGAAAGTACCAACTTTTAGCTTTAAAATGCTTTGTGTTTTGTTTCGGTATGATTATTTGTTTCTGAGATATAGCTAGAATTAGAAACACCGGTTGCGCGCTGGACTGATTCTATTTGATGGTCAATCAGCTCCAGACCGACTGACGCATTTTCCCGTGCTTAGCATTATCCAGGATGAACGACGTGTACGTGACGGGGCTTTCATCCCTGAGGGGTGCTTGATTTATGTGAGTCCCCTTGCCTCTCACGCTTGGGGTGCTTGATTTACGTGAGTCCCTTTGCCTCTCACACTTGGGGTGCTTGATTTACGTGAGTCCCCTTGCCTCTTACGCGCATGCGTGTGTGTGTATGCGTGTATGTCTGTGGGTGGGTGGGTGTTTCATGAAAAATTTTTTTATTTTAATTCTGTATCTCTTACTTTTTCCCGCATGACCATAGCGTCCCATTTGTATCATTGGAATACCTTAATCATGGGTTTATAGTTGAGGGCGAGAACAATGTATTAATCAAAAGGTATTCCAATGATACAAATAGGACGCTATGGTCATGCGGGAAAAAGTAAGGGATACAGAATTAAAAGAAAAAAATTTCTCATGAAACACCCACCCACCCACAGACACACACGCATACACACACACGCATGCGCGTGAGAGGCAAGAGAACTCACGTAAATCAAGCACCCCAAGTGTGAGAGGCAAGGGGACTCACGTAAATCAAGCACCCCAAGCGTGAGAGGCAAGGGGACTCACGTAAATCAAGCACCCCAAGCGTGAGAGGCAAGGGGACTCACATAAATCAAGCACCCTTCAGGGATGAAAGCCCCGTCACGTCCACGTCGTTCATCCTGGATAATGCTAAACACGGGAAAATGCATCAGTCGGTCTGGAGCTGATTGACCATCAAATAGAATCAGTCCAGCGCGCAACCGGTGTTTCTAATTCTAGCTATATCTCAGAAACAAATAATCATACCGAAACAAAACACAAAGCATTTTAAAGCTAAAAGTTGGTACTTTCGCGTGGCATTAATGTAATTGAGGTAAAAAATTGGCTGCCGTGCTACAACGTCACGAAAACCATCAAAAATGCCGTTTTTACAACTTTGAGGCCATTTTTCTCAAAATTGTGACGTGTTAACCGAATTTAGACAACGGATTCGTGTTCAGCAGGCAAAAATACATCGAAAATGACTATTCACACTCATGTAATCGACTAAATTTAAAATTTGTTGCATAATATTATCGTGCTTTTAATGGCTTTTTCCATTCTAATCGCGATTCTAAGTCCGCTATTTTGAATTTTCGAAAACGCCATACGTCATCGAAAAATAGACGCTTCAACGAAAATTTAAGTTTGGAGCATTTTATCTCAAAAATTGAAGTGGGCAGGGGGGGTGGCCTTTTTGATAGAGAACGCCCCAATACATTTATATATATATATATATATATATACAAATCGTAAATATAATTAAATAAATATTTATAAATGTAACGTAGCGCATCGTCGATTTGACAACTCGAGACTTGGCAGAGTCTGCGAGGCTGGCCCGGCTGGCCGGCCGGCTGGCGAGGCACGGAGACGCGATACCCGAAATGCGTGGCATCGTGCAGCATCGTGGCAACGTCGCATAGCTGACGCGTGCCGCAGCATGTGGATGTAGCACGGACACAAACCACCAAATACCGACAATATCGAAAAGTGGATGTATGCGTAGCACGGACATGAACCAACTTCATTGACAGTATCGAAAAGTGGATGTGACTCGTAGTTCCAATTCCTGAAAGTGGATGTGTGGCGCTACTGTACGGCCTAGCAAAAGTGTCCCAAGAAAATCGCCGTCATTGCGCCTCTCATCCTTCTCTCTGGCGGAAGCGAAACAGCTAACGCTGTCGCTGAGATCATTCGACACAGCGGGAGGTGTCCTAGTAACCTACAAACCGATATGGGGAAGGAATTTTACAACACCGACGTGCAACGTCTCGTGAAGAAACACGGGATCAATCATTATTCCACATATTCGGTATTGAAGGCGTCGGTCGTCGAGCGATTCAATCGCACGCTCAAGAACGACATGTGGAAGATGTTTATGCTCAATGGAAATTACAAATGGGTCGACGCCTTGCCTCGACTCGTATCGGATTACAACGCGCGCAAGCATCGAACTATCGGCATGCGACCCATCGACGTTACCCCCGCGAAAGCCGAAAGACTCTTGGCTACGGTGTACAGCGAGATAAAGATCGCGGGTCCGGCAAAGTTCAAAGTGGGTGACTCGGTACGCGTTAGCAAATACAAAACGATTTTCGAAAAGGGTTACACGCCGAATTGGACCACCGAGGTGTTTAAGATCGTTAAAGTGCAGCGTACCAATCCCGTAACCTATCTACTCGAGGACTATCGCGGAAAATCCGTCTCTGGAGGGTTCTACGAACACGAGTTGCATCGCGCGATTTATCCGGACGTGTATCTCGTTGAAAAAGTACTGCGCAGAAGAGGCGACAAGGTTTATGTAAAGTGGTTAGGATTCGATGGATCGCACAACTCATGGATACACAAGGAAAATGTTATTTAATTCGTGTAAACTATATTTTATTTTTAACATAAAAATATGCAATATGTAATACATATATAAAGTGTTTAAAATATGAAATACAAATAAAGTATGTGAAATACACACGTAAAATATTTATTATTATTCTTTCCAATACTGTAATATAATACTCGCAATACGTTACGTTATACGACATACATACGTACAACATACATACATACGTTACATACATACGTTATACGACATACATACGTACAACATACATACATACGTTATATGTACAACATACATACGTTACATACATACGTTATACGTACAACATACGTACGTTATACGACATACGTACAACATGCGTGCGTTACATACATACATACAACATGCGTACGTTACATACATATAATACTACATACGTTTATACGTTTATACGTGATACGTTATACGTTATATGTTATACTATTACATACTATACATACGTTACAAAGGTATTCGATAATTTCCCCATGGCAACGTATCGGTCGAATCGGGTATAATGTATCGCTTGTCGTCGTACGGACTCAGAGCGATTTTTGTTTCGGACACGGTGTACACCTTGTGTAGTTCGGACCTTATGCAAGCCTGCTGTCGCGTCATTTCAATTTCGTTTCGCAGACACCGCGTGTAATCGTCGAACGTTATCGACCTGGCTACGACGTTACTTTTAACACCTTTAGCCTTTTTCGTATCTTTCTTACCGTCGACTCGCAAGGCGTACATCTTCGCCCTGAGTCCGACGAATTCGGTCATGATCGCACCGCTGTTTTCGTTTTTCATCAAGCCCGGCACCTTCTTGTTCTCGAGCGTTATACCGTACGCGTTGTCGATCGCGTAATCGCTCGTGTCGAATTTAGCGATGTTGCGTTTCATGTCCCTGTACACATCCTCGCACTTTACGTGATATATCAGACTGTCCGTATCGGTGTACATAATTCTACACATGTCTTCATACAGGGGAAACATGTACTCGTAATGAAATTCGTACAAACAAACTTTTGATATGTCAAGAATGCACATGCCGACGTAAATAGGTTTGTCAAATTTAACCTCGAGTTTTCGCAGTTCAACGGCTATCAGATTTTCCGAAAAAATGCTCCTGCTGTGAAAATTTGGTTTCGAGATCAGTGCCTCCGCGCCGTATCTACCGTTCCACTTTGTTAATAATTTTACATTAACGTGGTTGCGTACATTCTCCATAGTTTTCCCGAATACCGCGTTGTTCATCAATTTATATAAATTTTTCTCAAACTCATTTTTTGCCAGTGTTCTAAATTTTGTATTAAGTTCGATGTAATCGCGGAGCCATGGAGATTGAGCGAATTGCAATACGCGATGAATTTTTGTGACGCGAAGGCCGTGGCGCGTGCATTGCTGTAGGTTGCGGTAATGTATGACATAACGCTTTTTATCGTATAATGTTGCGAGAAGTTTTTCCTGCCGTTTGCCTGGCGGTTTATCGCGCGTCGGACAGAACGGTAAGTCGGCATGCGCATCGTGTTTATACTGCGGATACTCTAGATCGACTTCGAGAATGTAACCCTTGGGCGAATCCAAAGCGATCGCGCTAAACTCGAAATTCGAGACGTCTTTGACCCATCGAAAATCTGCATAGGGCAATGGTTGACACATCGCCCAGCCGTACAAGTTGTTTACATCGAAATACATCAGGTATGACAACGGTTTCGACCGATCGTAAGATTGCATGTACCTGTTATTGGCTTGCGCGTATCTGTTTGAACATTGACTCAAACCGCCGCGTATACCGCGTTCGATGAACATGACCATGTCAATGTCTGTGAGCAATTCGAAATTGATACGCGTATGTTTCAACATAGCGTCCCACGTGAAACCCGGTAGAGTGTAATAATACGCTGGATCAAGTCTGTAACTCGCGACGCAGCTATCGCGAAAATTTTCAAAGTTATCGGCCAATAGCAAGACATCAGTTTTGAGGTAGAGATCGCTGTATTCGCCCAAGGTTCGAACGGAGAACCGCTGCCAGACGTTCGCGGCGTGCTCGTAATCGCTTTCGGATACAGTGTCACTGGTCAAAGAACTGTAAAACGAGTCGCGCGGTGGTAAACACGTATCCTCCACCTTTTCGACGCAGTCAATGTACTCATATGGAAATATGCCTTTTCGCGTCAGCAAATCAAAATCTTCGTCGGATAATTCACAAAATTCGCGTTGTAATATTTTCAATTTATCTTTGTTGAGATATGATGCTAATTTTTCGAGACTCGTGCTCAGAAACTTGTACGAGTCAATGAATCGTAATTTGATGCAATTTCTTTTGTTTTTATCTTCAGTGCTTTTAACGTTCTTTGTAAATGAAATGTATTTTTCTTTAGTGATTGGAAGCAGTTCTACATGTCCTTCGTACGCGGTAGCTATTTCCATGATAATAAAATGAGAATCACAACCCGATAAATTATGAAAAACTATGGGAATGCAATGCGAATCTTTATAATTTAAGTTACAATTAGAATGCGCGGGACCTCGATAATTGCCGGTCAGGTGACAATGGTCGCGTACTCGCACGTCGTCTGGCTTGAACGGTTCTTTGCATATGTGACAGTGCGTTGCGCTGTTAAATTTTTTCCACTCGTCTTGCGTGAAATCCGCCATGTGTACATTAGTGGACAAAATGGTCTTTATCGCGACAAAACCGATACATTGATACGAGTCGTCGTACGAGCAACGCACGTAGTACTTGTATTGGATTGTACTTGTTTACGTTCACTGTCAAATTAAGTATGCGCGACAACGCCCAGCCCCTATCGCGTTCCTGGAACTCCTCGAGTTTCGCTAATGTGGGCTCGATAACGTGTTGTTCGTACGACTCGCGCAGATCGGACCGATCGGACGAACGAAAGAGTTCACAGTTTCCCGTGCTGACACTTTTATTCCCACGTTTGTTACCTGTCACAAACTCGCCGTTGAACACAGTGTTTATCTTTACACTTGCATGTTTTTTTATAACGTTTTGCACATGATCGAGCACGATGTCTCTAGCATCTTCGAGAAATTGTTGCGGTTCGATGTAATTGGTATTTATCACTGCACCGGTCAATACACGGCTTTCGGACGCGGCATCAATCTCTCGCCACACGAGTCTTTCCGCGTTTTCGTTACCGCTACTACTGCCCGCCGCGTACTCACCACCGATATATACGAACCGTCTCTGTAATAGAATCTTCGCACCTTCGAGTCGCGCGATTCTTGCCACTAAAGATTGTCTGTTTCCGACAGTATGAGAGTCGTCTGATAAGAGCCGCGGACGTTTGGAACGACAGTCTTCTTCGAGCCGCTCAATAAATTCCTCGCATTGCTGTTCCCATGCAAGATATTCGCCCAAGGAAGCGATTTGGTTGGATTGTTCCACCAGGTCGCGTTCCGTTTCATCGAGATGTTCCATGTTTTTTATACTGTCTTTTTTTCATGCACTATTTTTTAGATCACGTCACATTCTTCGATGGAGCACTTGCACGAGACTCGATCGCACGCTGAACAATATCGTTTGCAACGTTGAACGTGATTGTGCATGCATGTAAACAAATAATGATTGAAGTGGGAAGCATCTTTGTAAGTAAGTCGCCAAAGAGCATCATCAATAGCATCAATATTGTCACAATCAACAATAGGATCAATATCATCAATGTAGTAACTAGCAGCATTTTCAAGCTTCATCGGTGTAGAAGGGTCGATACGGTCAATGTACCTATACATATCTTTCGAATTGTTCATCGCCACTAATTCGATGTACTTCCCAATACTTGTGCGAATCTTAATGTACATTGCTTCACAACCACCATCCTCGATCTTCCGAAAAATTTTAATTGCCCAAAAGTGATATTCCCAATCGCGCGGTTTAACGTAATATCGACTAATATTGGCCAAGCGAGTTGCTTCGGCATCGCAATCGTCCCACAGCCGTCGATACACTTTTCGTCTCACGTTAGAGTCCCAGTCATAAGGAAGCTGCTCGGTTTCGATAACGATTCCTTGTCTGACGATGCGTTCACTGGTTCCGCGTATACCGAGTTCACGATCGCGAAGAAACTGCACCGGCGATATTCGTTGCACATCCAATTTCACTCCTTGATCTTCTTCACGCAAACCATCGGCGATATCGTTTATTACATAGTGATCGTTTATTACATAGTGATAGCCTAAATGGGTTATATATTCGTTAAGATCACTTGCTTTCTTTTCAATTATCCATTCCATGTTGTGCACATTATATAATGTCCCACTCGCGATAATGTTTTTTAATTACTTCATGCAAATCGGGCACATGTTGCATGGATATATTTGGAACAATGGAGTATTACGACAATCTGTGAAAAATTGAAAGTTCATTACCTCGTACGGTTCGGTTACATGCTTTTGTTCTTTACTTATGTGCTCACCTGTGTCTGGTGAAGTAAGCATACACGAATAACACAGTTTATCTTCACCGTATCTAAAATAAAAATAAATTGCGCAACACTTTGTACGTCCATCTAAGGTTAGAAATTCGGCACGCGACACTATTTTTTTCACAACTTCTCTCCGGTTATCGTCTTCGTCGCTGTTATAATTGCTGTCTGGTGACAATGGACGATCCTCTTCGGATGAATCCGCATCCATTATTGCCTCAAAATTATTGTCTATTTCCATTTTTGTTCACAATTTTTGAAAAAATGTTTTTTATAATGCCCACTTGAAACATAAAAAATTTCAGCCCCGAGTATGAATTTTTAAGAGCCGAGGTTAATGTTTTTTTCTTATTGTGTGCAAATCGGGCACATATTACGCGGAAATATCATGTACAATGATTCACGACATCTTGAACAATACCGACCATGGATCGTTCCGCGTCTCTCAACGAAGTGTTTTAGGCGAGCGTACATGCCGAAATCAATATCCAATAGATCAACCATGCACGGAGCACATAGTGCAAGTGCACCCCGTTGAAAAATAAAAATATATTACGCAATGTCTCGTACGTAAATTTAGTGCAACGATTTCCCAACGCAGCACTATTCTATCGATGACTTCTTCATGATTGTCGTCTTCATCACTGAAATAATCACTGTCGTCTGTTAACGCGCGATCCATATCAAAATTATTGTCATCTCCAAAATAACCGCTATCCTTTTTCTCAACCGACGCGTAGACTTTCAAATCATGGACTGTGATTTTGACTCGCTTCATTCTTCCTTATATACTTTTTTCTATCGTCTTTTCCTCTCATTCCAACTAGAGCATCGCGTATCGTTTCTTCTGTTTTAGTGCATGGTGTGCATACACTGCAGAGAAACAATATCACCCATACAAATTGAGTCGCGTTGCTGCGCTTCTGCTGTCTGGTGTTTATAAAATCTAGCAGCCTGTCATCGGCGCTTGCCTTTGTAACACGCTACGCCATAACCGAATGGCGCCGCGAAACCCCGATAAGCGACTCTTCCTAGACAAAAAAATAAAGAGAGACCGCGACGGTTAAGTCATAAAATTTGGTCGAGTACCTACGTCGACCATCAATGCTCGACCATCCGCAGTGTGGGATGATACCCATAGAAATTGAGTCGCGTTGCTGCACTTATGCCGTCTAGTGTTTATAAAATCCAGCTGCATGTCATCAGCGCTCGCCTTTGTAACGCGCAACGCCATAACCGAATGGCGCCGCGAAATCCCGATAAGCAGCTCTTCCTATGAAGAAAAGTGAAAAGGACCGCGGCGTCGCAGGTCATAAATTATAGCCGCCTGTCATAGGCGTTCGCTCGTATTTAAAGTGTAAAATGACATCTGTTTATAAATACTATCGGCCGAACATCGACGCGTTCGCCTGTCCCCTCCTTTTTCCTAGGACCCTCGCCCACGAGTCCCCCCCTCCCAACCCTAGGACCCTAGGCCCTCGCCCACGACTCCCCCCCCCTCCGCCCGCAGGCCCCGCGGCAGCGAGTCCTCTTGGCCGCGTCCCCCCGCCCCGCTCCCCCTGAGATCCCGGTCTAGAACCTGTCCCT